>VYXH01010775.1:0-25396 GCA_013397275.1 Burhinus bistriatus
CCCCTGTGATTCTGCAATTCTGTATCACTGTGGACATACAATAACAAAGTACAACACAGGGAGAATTTTGAAAACGGACAGAAAGGGCTTTAATGTTTCAGAACTCAGCAATCTCAAATTAACGATGATCCCCTTTTATTTCAACTGAGACTGTAACTGAGCTGCACAGTTAGATCAGAAAGCTTGAAATATGAGAACTTTTGCATGCCACACAAATAGGACTTCTTCTGTTTTGAGAAGACCCTGTGTATTTGGAGCAAGCCCAATCCAGCTCTTCAGTTAGCTAAGAGCCAAATCCTACCTGTAGGTGAAAGAGCGCTGAACCCGCTACATTTGTATTTACAAGAAGGGAGCTGTGCATGAACATTCAGTCTTCTTTGCATCCTGAAGTGGCCCTCCAGGGTCTCTGATGTGGTCCCAAAAGGAAAGGCTGTGTATGCCTGGTGTGTAAGTGATGCCCAGTGTGTGAGTGACTATGTGGCTTGCCTTGTCAGAAGTCTACATATTATAAAGCACAGCAACATTTGTTGGCAAGGTAGTCTGGCATAAAGTCTGTATAGCTGTTAAAGCTGCAAGACTGCTGCCGCGGGGCTTCCTGAGTATTGTGGTGAATTTGGTTCCTCTTTTTTTTCTCCATTCATAGATGACTCTCTGCCAGGCAGTGTAGTGTGGGGACCTAGAGCTTGATCAGAAAATAACTGGAATAAATGACCTACTATAAAGCTTCCAAGAGGCTTTCCCTTGCCTTTGACCTCACTTTGAGTTTGATTTTACTTGTCTCTGTTAGTTCTGCTGCTCATCTCACTCTCTCCTTCCCTTTTCTGCTTGATCCTTTTTCTGCCTTTTTTATTTATTCCTCTTCTATTGCTGACATTCTCTTTCCTATGCCTCCTTCTTCCCTGCAGCCTTTTCTATGTCCTTCCTTTATCTTTCATACCAAGATGTCTTATTTAATCTATTCTATTTTTTTCATCCATATAACCTACCCTTTGAGCTTTTGCTTCCTATCTCTATTTAGTAATGATGGTTATCTCTTTATGTGAGGTGATTGGAGATGTACAGTTAAAGGACATACTCTGTTACTCTCCTTCGCACACTTTCTCCTTTCTCTATTCACTCAGCAACTTTTTTCCAGTCTTCTCTTCCTACTCCTGTGCTGCACACCCCGAAGCTCAGTCCTTTGCCAGTTTTCTCCAGGAGATTGTGGTGATTATTTTTTACTATTTTGTGGGATTTTTGTTCTTTCTTCACTCGGCTTTCCTAGTTTCTCTTCCTCTTCTTTTCGTCTTTCCCACTATTCTTCTTTACCTTTTATCCATCCATTTTCTCCTCTTTCAGATGAATTTTTCTTCACAAAAAGGGAAAGGATTGCAAAAGTCAGCTAACATGAACAGCCCTATACCCACCCTCTACACACATTTAAACTAACTGTACAAACCCACAGAGAGTATAATGAGGTGAAAAACAGCAGGAATCTAGATTTCCCCTGGCTGTCTAGAAGTTCTTTGTTTGCCAGAACTCTGACTTCGGCTGAACAGGAGGTTTAATCTTTAAGTACGAGTTTATTTGCAATTCATGAATTTCTTTGTGAAACGGACATCTGAAATAGACGAAGGATGCTTCACAACGGGGTTGGGGTACTGTAGCTGAAGTTCAGCGTGGTCTTGGACCACTTCTGAATTACAAGTCTCCTTTGTCCAAAGGCTGATTTTTGTTCTATGATTCTGTTTCACTCCTGTGCTGCATCTTCTGTATTGTCTGTGAAGCCAGGTGGTGAGGGCCTTGATGATTTTAATGGAAAAGTGAAGGAGCTGGAGGGAAAACAGTAGGCAAGACGTTTTTTTCAAATGCATAACTTGGATAGTATTTCATAAAACTCTCTACTATTGATTTTTATTAGGGATGTTTGGGTTTTTTTGGTTTTGGTTGTTTTGGGATTTTTTTGCTTGTTTTCCTAATCCTTAAAAATGGAGAATGATAAATATTCTGGGAAGGTCAAGAGAGGGAGTCTGCAGTGGCATGGCATGCACAGTAACTTCTAGTAAATTACAGAAATGTGATCATAACTGAATTGGAAACTTCTACTAATTAGAAAATTGGCCCTCTGTGGAATCACAAATGAATCGAGTTCTTCTTGTGTGCAGAAGTGAAGCAAAACATAAAAAACCAAAAAGGAAGCCAGAAGCAGTAAAAACACAAAAGATGAACTGGAGCTCTCTCCTGTTGAAACATTGGTCTTAGTACTGACCTAGTCCTCATTTTCTAACATAAGATGTAAATTAGGGCCTATTATGATAATTGTTTGTAAAATCAGCAAGTTTTTTATAAAGTGAATCTTTTGTTTTAGCTACATCTCCAGGGCAAATAGTAACCTACTATGTCATGCTTTTACCCCCTTTCCATCCCTCGGGAGGAGGTGGGAGGAACAAACTCTCAACAGACAGTGCAAGCTTTCTTTCTTCCTTGGAGTTAGTCAGAAAAAAGTGAAGAATGAAGGGTCTTGGTGCTGTACCCCTACAACTAAATGGAGGTGGGCAGTAAGACTCGTTCCCTCCTCAGTGCAGTGCAGAGGCTGTGAAGGAACCACTACCTTCTGGCCCAGCATAAAATGCTACTCTTGACTGTGGACAGATAGGGAAACTCATCCTTCCTGTGCATGATAACTGTCAGGTAAACTGTTCATTGACTTCTCTCATGACTTCAAACATGGCCTTAAGTTGCTGCACATCAGCTGAACTGCAGTAACTGGCTGTGTGCTTGCTTCTAGCAACTGGCAAAGCAAGGTAAAAGACCTCTTCTTAAACTTAAATAAAAGAGATTTAAATTTCCTTACATTGGCAGTGGGCTAAGAGCCAACACGCAGCTTATTACCCTAGCGCAGCTGATAGGGAATTCATCATGCTCTTGCAACTCAATCATGTAAACTGACCCCTTCCATAATATCTTCCATAACATTGTAATGGGAATTGATATAAGCATTATCCAGGATATCCTGGTAAAAACACTTAGAAACTGGTACAAAAGGCAGCTTCACTAATAATTATTGTCCACAGGTAAGGAAGGAAAGTAGTCCCTATAACAGGGGAATGAACTAGGCTGCCTTAGCAGAGACAAACTCTGCTTTAGCTTCACTACCAAAGTCATGAGCCAACATTGTTTGGTGTCATGAGAGCTCTTCAGCCTATACAGCCCTGGTCTATATAGGTGTCCTTAAAGCTCCCCTAAAAAAAGGTGGTGCTGCAGCTCACTAGTTTCTAGTAGTAAGTTTCTGAGGACTCCTGAAATTATAAGATGTTTTTCCCATTTTCTGTCATTCATTCTGTCTAAACTGATCTGAGGCAGCACTGATTTTAACATGAAGAAATAACCTAATTTCAAAACAGTGAGGTTTTTAGGCATAAGTGTATTGCCTCAAGCTTATGAAGTTACCAGCAATCGTTGAAATTTGGCTGTTTTTCCTCCAGCTTGATTGTCTTTCTCTTTCTTTTGATGGGGGTTGAGTGATGCTGCATTGGGATTCTCACTGACAACCACCATAATCAAAGTCTCTAATCAGTGTTGCTGTGCTGGCATCATGTGTGGAACAGAGCAGAGTGCCCAGTTAGCACAATGCAGAGACCGGAGGAAAATGAGGAAGGGAGGGGGAGAGGCAGGGAAGAGGCTGGAATCAAATTAAAGAGTCAAGCCTGAAAAAGCAGGAAAAGCAATCTTCAGGTATTTGTTGCAATTCAACAGGCATGTGGTTAGATTGTGCACTTAACTTCATGCCTGCTGTCTTCGGGAGTACTTCATCACTCTTGTTTTATTGGCGTCAGTGTCTGCAGCAGCATGTGCTTGAATTTGATGCTCTCAACGATTCACTGAAAGTATAGTCTGAAGCAAACCAGTGATGCAGAGAGTAGTTAGCAAAGACGGCCACTCACAGTAAACCACTTGAAATTTGGTACTGTATTCCATATTAGACGTTGATTTATGACCACCATGCAATTCTCAGACTATTCTAACAGTGAAAATAATCACAAGTTACAAATAACAAAATTAACTTGAAAATGCTGTATTTTACTGAATGAAATTGTACCAGAAAAATTGTAGCTTGGTAACTGAGCTAATCATAGGGGATTACACTGAGGGAGAGAGCAAGTGAGCAGAAACACAAGAAAAAACTATATATAAATGAGGAAGCTGAAAGAAAATGTTGATGACAAATGTTTATCTTAAATTTATATAACAAAGCATACCTAAATACTCACTTTGCATAGGTTGTTAGAGAGTTCATGGTGTGCCACTAAACATACAGTTCTACCAGTCTCACCAGGACATGTTTAATGAACAAAAATGTTTCTTCTGTGATCTGCAGCTCAGTTCCTCAAATTTCTGCCTCAAGTCTTCTGTCAGCCATCTGCTAGTCAATGAAAACAAGCATAAAAAAAGTTTATTTAACACAAGCTTCATGTAAACTAATTTTTTTATTAATCCTTCCCAGACCACAAGTGGCATATTCATATCCTGTTCCTATTGTTGGTCACTGCATTTTTGGTTTTGACTATTTAGTGTTTCTTGCTTAAATTCTATATTTGTAACTTTTTTTCATTTCAAAAAGTGAAGCTCAACTATTTTTATTCTACTAAGCAGTGACTGATTTTGTGAACTAATACCAGGTCACTGCAATTACTTTAGCTCAGCAGCAAATGGGAAAAGGAGCTTCTGTATTGATGCTATGTGCCACATAGATTATGCTTCTTTAAAAAGATACATTGTCTTGTTCTTGTGTGTGGAAGGATGATTCAAAATTATTTCACTATATATCAAAGGCTTTCCTCTGCCTTTAGATCTTTATCAAATACTTTTGTGAGACACTTTTAGAAGGTTCTGACTTAGGCAAGGTAATAAGATGGTTCCCTTTGAAGAAAATCTAAACCCACAAATGAAAGAGTATGTGCTTGTGAAATACTGTAAGAAGAGTTTTTATCCTGATACAGAGGACTGTTCATGAAGAATATGATCTGCTTAGAAGCAATTATCATTTAACGGTTTAAACAACAGCATTTACTGAAGAACACATTTAAAATATAGCTATAAGGCTATAAAACTATTTGACATGGCAGAGGTCTCACTTCTCAGAGTTAGAGACCATGCCTGCAATAATCATAGTGTGTTTGTTGAATGAAGGGTATTTTAGTCAGGAAAATGAGCTTTATCACAACACGCACTTTCCTTAGGGGAACAATAATGCATAAAGAACCAACCTATTATTTTTCAGCCATTGGATAGGAGATTCAAAGAAGGGATAGAGCTAGCAGTAACAGCTAGTATTTCCTCTTCCCACTAGTTCCAGGTTGGCTTGTAAATAGTTTGGATTTGTCGTGTTCCTCAGCTGACTATGTACAGGGGTTAAAGTGACTGTGAAGATGTACGGTCCCGGACTCTGTGCCTGAGTTCCAGGATAGGTGTTGAATCAGTGAGCATACTTATCCCTTGTTCCCACTTACAGCTTCATTAACCTCAAAAAAAGTTGCAATGAAGTAGAATAGGGTCATTGATATCTATTTGCCATTTGCATTTAATGGACATGTTTCAAATTTTGTTGAATAAATAGCTTGTATTTTTTCATGGACCCTTAATTCTTGTTTAGGGTGTGTCTGCATTATCAATTTGGTTTGGAGTGGCAGCATGATCTTGAAGTAATTTCTCTTATTTTTGTCCATTTACCTCATGTTTTTGGGGGTCTGTAAGTGGTTCTGAGATCACAAATTTTATTCCTGTCAAAAGAAGCTGACATACTTTCAAATGGACAGGGGAAAGGTGGTCAAACCCATGTGTGGGACACTAAAGTACTCCCAGGGTGACTGACACATGCTTATCACTAGAATACTTAAAGCCTCCAACTGTTGTGAAAGAGCGAGTGGTTCATGTGCTACGTGGAGGACATGCACTGTGTGTGCTTTCCCATTTGCTGTTGACTGCTAGCCCTCTGCTGACTATTCACCAATAGATATACGTCTCTGCAGCTCCTTTCTCAGCTGCCTGGTTTTTGGATATAAAGATGTTTCCCTGCTTTGTGCATCCCATCTTTTCCTCCATCCCTCCTTGCTGCAACTTTTTCTTTTCTTCAGTTTTATTCCTGTTCAATTGCTTCTTAAAATGGATTGTGCCATTTTGATAGATACTTCTTCCACACAGCATAAAATTCAAAAAGAAGTCTAATGGGAGACTTTTATTGCTGTTTTCAACAGCCTCACTGTAATCTGCAGGTAAGACAGAGCCAGACTGTTCTCAGAGGTGTACTGTGGTAGGATGGGAGGCAACAGTCGTATGTTACAGCAAGGAAAATTTCAGTGACATATCAGGAAAAAATGCCAGGAAGGTACTAAAACACTGAAAAGCGTTGCCCAGAGATGTGGCGTTTCCAACCTTGGAGAGATTCAAAGCTTGACTGGTCACAGTCCTGAGCACTTAACGTTTGTCAGCCCTGCCTTGGTTGGAAGTTTGGACAAGGTGACCTGCCGAGATCTCTTCCGAGCTGTATTATTTTATGAAAGGTAAGTTCTCCTCACTCTTGAGCTTGGATATGCTTTTGACTCTCCTTGAACCAGACTTCAGTGAGCACATGCTCTACTTCATTTGTTGCAGTCTGTGGCCTAAATAACACGCACAAAGTAGCTAACAACTGCTTTTAGTCCATCTGAAGCAGTGGTAGTATGCCTTGAAATAAGATTGTGCTTTTATTTATTTAGTGTACAGTTGGAGGTATGTTAAACAAACAACAAACCAAAAAAAACCCACCTGAAACAAAAAACAAAACAAAACAAAACCCAAACAAATAAAAAGAAACCGAACTAAGCCTTGCTTCCAAAACAAGTCAAAACAAAGAGACCTGAGTCCCCAGCCTGCTATTTAGAAGAAGTGCAAGATATCTGTGGACAGTACAAAGATAAATTTACCCACAAACTCCTTTGAGCCTATTAGTTTTCTTGGCCTTTAATTTTCTGTGGACTTTTTGAAGACTTAAATTCGATGAATGTATCTTCAATAATTTGTAGGTTACAGGAGCTACAGGCTATAGATATGAAAATACAGGATACATATCATCACTCTTAACAGGAATGTGGCCAAAGATAGCTTCCTCAGAGATACTATGGGAAGTCAATTTGTTTGTATGAATTTTTATTGTATTTAAGCCAGCATTTCACATTAGCTTAAACTATACTGAAGTAAACCATCCTTGAGAGAAATAAGTCTATACAGAGATTTCCAGAAGTTTAATTAGATCCATTTAAAAATCCCATGTAGTGAAATCTTTGGTAGCTCTGGAAGACCCCTGGATCAGAGATACAGCCATTAGATAAAAAGGCAGTCAGCTCAGATGGAGATGAAGAGCAACATAAAAACACAGATATGGGACACAGTAATAAAATACATCAGCACCTGAAAAAGAGTTTACCTGTCTGATGATTGTCAGTAGGAAGAACAAAGTTCCTTATTTTTGAAGTAAAATGGAAAGTTTTTGCTAGTGTCGTTGAAATTGAGATCTACCTCAAAAGGTTTGTCCCAGCAAAGTCATTAAGCATTTGTTTCACTTCACATCAATGAACAATTGCATTCACTTTTATGGACCAGGGCCAAAGAATAATCATGTTGAATTTATTATGAATGCAACAGATATTGTGATGTAATTCACAAAATTGCACACACTGAAAATTATTAGGTTTTCCTTCCTCTGTTGATTTTTCCTCCTGAAATGTTGCCGCTATGTTTTTGCTTTCATCTCACCTCCATTTTATATGGTGTTAGGTTTTTTGCTGCTTATCTTCTGACAAGTATGTTTACTGGGTGCCACACAATCACTTCTGGTATTTTGTTTGAACTGATGTCGATATCTTTCTGAAAGCTTTACTCTGAAGTGTGACATAAACGTACTTTGATTCCAGCATATTTGTATCTCAAACCATTAGTACTTGATGTTTCATTTTTGCCTTCTGATATTAGAAAAGACAACTTGGAAAATAAAACTTCTCAAATGCTAAAGGAATAAAAATATATTTAGGGCTCTTCCCACAAGTTTATATAAATGACATTTTTATAGATGTTAACAAATACTTCTCTTGCAAATAAAAAGAATTGCAAAAATGTTGGCTTTATGAGTAGTAGGCATCATGCTGTATGAAATATTATTTTCTATAGATAATATACTTTAATCAGCATGGGGACCTTACCATCTGTGCTATGGGAAAAATATTTTAATTTCTCTTAATTATTCCTGTGATTCACAAGTTATGACCTTTCTCAAGGACAAAAATGAATGCCAGCTCTTCCAAGAACAAAATGTGCGTAATGGAAATACAGAACTTGCACAGTGGTATTAAAGCAACCAATGTCCTGAAATGAGTATATCAGCAGAGGCACCAGGGAGCAAATATAATGCGTTCAATTTGACAGTTGGAGTGGTTTGGTTATATACAGCAGGAATACCATTAACAGTTTAGATGGAAAACAGCAAAGTAGTGCTCTGGGATATCACAGGAAAAGTAAAAAACACCCTAAAAGTATTGCATGTTTTTTCGGGTAATGCACTGGGAGCTGCTTGCAGAGTGCTGGTGCCTTTCTTTAGAAGCATCTTCCTCATGGCAGGACAAAGTCAGCAGCAGAGGCAAAGTGGAGTCTCCGTGTTAAATATCTTGTATTTAGGAGAGACAGCCACGGACAGTGGAAGAGCTGTCCAAAGCACATGGCAGGTCAAAGCAAGGGAGACTGGATGGGTGTTGGTTCCAGCAACGAAATGTGTGTTGTTTTCTTCCTGTGCTAAAGTAGCAGACCGTTATGTGTGGTAAGTGCATTTGAATCCCTCCACCAGTTTTTCATTGAGGTGAAACGGGTTCCCCTAACTGCAGATTTCTAATACTGAAACTGGAAGGGGACTGCCTGGGCTAAGAGGGCACCTGGCCTGCGCAGCGGGTGCAAGTCTGGTCCTGGGGCAGCCTAGGCATGATTCCCTCCAAACAGTAGGTGATGTAGAGGGGTTTAGGACACCTCTTTCCTTCCTAACATAGGTGTATCCTCTGATTTGCTTGTACTGAAGCAAGTCTGAACACATTCCTCTCAACCTCAAGGCATGCTGGAGACCTAGGAGGAAAAATGAGCTATGCACCCCACAACACTCTGCCAGTGCCCAGGAATAACTCTGCTGTAAAGCCAGCAAAGAGAGCAAGGACTGAGCAGAGCTGAGAGTAAGCTTATGCCCTACCAGGGACTGGTCTTTGTGGAGAGGCTTGTGCCAGTCTCCAGGGCACATTGCTTTCTGGTGTCTGTCACAGTAGCTGTTACGCAGATTTCCTTTTCCTACTCTATTCTCTTTTCCAAACTAACACCTCTCATGCTCCATGGTAGCTCTTTGTTGGTCCTTTCCAGCTTCTGGTTAGACGTTTCTGTTTTCCAGCATATGCACCCCTGGTTGTGGGGTGGGAAGGCCACCAGCGAGGTGGAGACACAGGAGAGGCTCAATGCAGGCTGTGGCTGTCCCCTGGCTGAGGAGCTGCACGTGTGTAACTGCCTCAAAACTGGGCATGAGCCATCCACCCCAGAGTCCAGTCACCAGGAAAATCTGTTCTTGTGGCCACCACCTCCGAAAACCCCAGACCTTGTATTCATGTGATCTGGTTCTCAAAGTCACCTTTCAGTTGTCTTAGAAGTGTATCTCCGGCTTCCCTACATGCAGACAAGAGCCTGGAAATAAATATTTAAAGGACCCAGTACCAGAAGTTAAATAAATTTTGTAATTTTTAAAGATGTCAAGACTTATAAAAACACATGACACTTCTCATGGCTCAATTTATGATTCTTTGAATATTTTTGGCAATATTGCTCTTTGCAGGTAACCGCATCCTTGCTCTTGGGTCTAGCACTGAGAACTCTTATGTACCTTACCTACGTACCTTACCTATGTACCTTACCACGCCTGGAGTACTGTGTCCGGTTCTGGCCTCCCTGGTTCAAGAAGGACAGGGAATTGCTGGAGGGGGTATAGCAGAGGGCTACGAAGATGATTAGGGGACTGGAACATCTTCCTTATGAGGAAAGGCTGAGGGACTTGGGTCTTTTTGGTGTGGAGAAGAGAAGNAAAAGTCATGTAGATGTGGTGCTTGGAGACATGGTTTAGTGGCAGACCTGGTAGAGTAGGGTCAATGGCTGGACCGGATCATCGTAAAGGTCTTTTCCAACCTAAACAATTCTATGATTCTATAATGCTTACAAATCCTTAAAGGGAGGGTGCCAGGAGGATGGGACCAGTCTTTTTGCAGTGGTGCCCAGTGATAAGACAAGAGGCAATGGGCACAAACTTGAACGCAGGAAGTTGCATCTAAACATGAAGAGGAATTTCTTTCCTTTGACGGTGGCAGAGCACTGGAACAGGCTGCCCAGAGAGGTGGTGGAGTCTCCGACTCTGGAGACATTCAAAACCTGCCTGGACGCCATCCTGTGCAACCTGTTCTAGGTGACCCTGCTCTGGCAGGGGGGTTGGACTAGATGATCTCCAGAGGTCCCTTCCAACCCCTGTGATTCAGTGACAAGGAACTTAAGTTTGATGTGGTTCATTCACTATATCTTTCTTTCCTTCTCTAGTTCTCTGTCCACAGTCTTGTATTGTCCCTTTCTCTGTTGTTACACTACTTAATGGTCTATTTTTGAGGCACTTTTCAAAAGCCTTAAGAAAATCTGAGTAAATTCTATCCACCCAGTTGCTGCTAGCAATTGCCTTAAAGTACCAACAATTGATTTCAAAAGGACTCAGATGTGATTTCACTTTTAAACTTTGCTCATTTGACCTTCCAGAATTAGTCTTATCTTGGTCATGTACTGTTTTATCCTTAATTAGGCTCTCAGTCCATTTTCTTCCGAACATAGAGATTTAGCTTATGAATCCATAGTTTCTACAACATCCGTTGTTCCCTTTTCAAAAAGAAGTCCCTGATTAATAATTTTCCAATTTCTGTGAATATTCACTGTTTCTACGGATGCAACACATACTGTATCCTTAGCAGTGTTGCCACTGCTCAATGCTCTTCTTTTCTGAAAAATTAAATTACTTAAAATTTCTCAAATTTGTCCATAATTTTCCTGCCCATAATTTAAATGTTTTTCGGGGCAAGATTCCCTAGTTTGTCCTGTGCTTTGTGGTCAGGGATTTCCTTATCTTTCAGGGTAAAATGAGGGTTATGTGCAGGAACAACTTTATTTTTAATTTTAATTTCTGCTTTAATGACCTGTCATTGCTAAAAAATGTTGCTTTGATATGAATCCTTTTCTACTTAAAACCCAATTTTTCATTACTTTATCCTAATTTTCCAGCTCCAGTTTGTAATTCTAATGTTATCAGTAGTGAAAAAAGACCATAAACGGTCACTGGGGTTTGAGTGAAGTTCACAGAACAACATTGAAACAATCTTTTATATATGGCTATTTTTTATTTAATCTTTTTTATATGGCTATTTTAAAGTTTCAGGCCCACTCAGGCAAAAGGCTTTCCCCCCTCCAAGTTGATGACTAACTTTATTAAGTCTGGTTTGGAGATTTGCCACATGTTTTGTACCAGATATACATCTTTGACTCTTTCCCTAAAAGGAAGATTAGAGAAATTTTCTGAAGTGCCGAAATGTCAGTTTGCACATTCAGCCCCCAAAACTTAAGACTGCATCCTAAATAATTTAATATGTCATACAAATCTATTAGAGCTATGATAGAGGTACATTCGTTTGAAGCTTTCCTTCAAAAGTAAGACGAAAGCCTGGCATTCTTGTCATTCTTCTGTGGCACATTTTTCTTGCCCATGATATATAATTTGAAGTCTGTTATCTGCTGCCCTTTAATCCTCTATCCTTTTTCTTGAGAAGCCTTTTTTCTTCATCACTGTGGTCTCAAAATAGAAGACCTCAAAAGATTATTTCGGTTTTGACTTAGAAAACATCTTAGCTTCTATTTTGGAGGGAAAAAATGCATAAAAGTTATTTTTAACATTTGTGTCACTTTAGGAAATCAAGACATAAACTTCATTTTGATAATTTTTCTTCTGTGATGACAATTCCAAAACAAGCCTGTTCAAAGTAGTCTAAATCTAGGATTCATTTTAAAGATGCAGTACAAAAATATCATGCTAGTTGCTAGAAATGTTTGAACGACTTTGAGGACCAAACCTCCCTTAGACTTAAGGACCTAGAACTCAAAACTGGAGTGCATATAGCTAAAACAACTTGTATAATTTGATTATGCTATTAAGTGTATTTTCAGACTATGGTGCTACAGTTGCAACTATCTGGGAAGACTTCTGAAAGACTTCTGTTGGACAATATACCATCAAAATATTTAATGTCTCAAATGAGGTGGGGTTAAAAAATCAAACCACATTAAAATTTTTAGATCTTTTGCAACAATTGCCACGCTTTACTACAGCACACTTAAGCTTGCCTGACTAGTGGCTAATGCAACAATTCACGGGCACACAAGAAATTCAAATAGCAAGCTAATTTTGGGTGGGCGTAGCCCAAAGTACTTTTCACAGGAGGCTTTCAAAATGATAAAAGAGGGTCTCCTCACTCCCTGTCTCCTCCTTTGCAGGTTGATGAGGAAGAAGGACAAGTTATACCTTTCCCTTTGCTGCTGTTTTTGAAAGGGGAAATGCATGCTTCTGTACGTGGAGTCATCCTGAGGAGGCTCTGATGAGAATATTGTTCACTGTAAGCACAAATTAAAAATGACAGCCTCTGATCACCAGCAAGTCTTTATTTTCTAACAATCGCTATGTTAAGGCTTGTTATTATTATTGTTATTATTACTATTACTATTATTACTATTACTATTATTACTACTCTTTTTAAGGCACATCAAGATGGTGCCAGTTCTGCTAAGTTTGGGAGATGAAACAAAATGTCAGGTAAAAGGAAGAGTTATAACGTGGGCTAGGAAAACTCAAGTGATAAATCTGCTCAGATTCTGTTCAGAGGGAAATTTGTGTTTTAAGAATAAGCTGTGAAAACCTTGAAACAAATGCTAGGGCAGTGATAATTCCATGAAACACCTCTGAACCTTTGTTATACCATCCACTTATTAACTAGTATGGTGTATAACTAGAAAGCTGGGCCTCTTGCAGAAAATAAATCTTACCGTGATTTTACAAAAATATCCATTTCCAATCTGATTTCATTTACTGGTACTCACTTTGTTCCAGCTATCTGGTCTGGAGATGAATTGCCTGTTGGGCCCATTGTCAGAATGACAGCATGAAAAGGGAAGCATGTGGGTTGTAATAATAATGTGGTACATGTGTAGAAGGTCAGAGAAGCAACAGATTAACATTCCAGCAGATAATTTCCCTAGGGACAACTCTTGAAAGTATCAAAGGCCAAAGATCATGACACTGATAATGTGTCTAATGTTGTTGGCAAAATAGTTGCTTGAATTTGTCACCTGAGGGGGTAGTGCTTTTTCTCTTTTTTCAATTAGATAGTGAAACCTGCTAGGAACCCTGAAAAATTAGTTCCATAAATATTAGTCTAATTATATAGGTAGTTATGCTGTTTAAATCAACCAATTGTCCACTATCCATTATATCACATATTAAAATGAAAGAAAGTAAAACTAATGGATTAACTGAAGAAATTTTCTTTGTGACCCAAAATTTTGGCATGGAAAAGTTCAGGAAATGTGTGAAACCTTTTTTATCACGGGCAATGCACAATGGATGCTATGCTTCATTTCCATTGCAGGAAGTGTAGAAGATGTGAAGCCTCTGTGGATGAGCAAAAAGCTCCTACCCAAGCTCAAATGCAAAAAGAAAGCATAAAGAGGATGGAAGTAAGGATGAGTAACCTGGGAGGAACACAAAAATATTGTCTGAGCATGCTGGGATGAAGTTAGGAAAGCTAAAGCCCAAATGGAATTGAATCTGGCCAAGGACATCAAAGGCAACAAGAAGTGCTTCTGCAAGTACATAGGTCACAAGAAGAAGACTAGGGAATATGTGAGCCCTTTGCTCAACGAGACAGTGAACCTGGTTACACAGGACATGGAAAAGGGTGAGGTACTGAATGCCTTCTTCACCTCAGTTTTTGTTATCAAGACTGGTCTTCAGGAATTCCAGGTCCTAGAGACCAGGGGGAAGCCCTGTGGCAAGGAAGATGTACCTTTGATGGAAGACGATCAGGTGAGATAATACTTCAGCAAACTGGGCACATATAAGTCCCTAAGCCCTGGTGGGATGCGCTCATGAGTGCTGAGGGAGCTGGCAGATGTCTTTGTGAGGCCACTTCCAATAATCTTTGATTGACCATAGCAACTGGGAGAAGTATCCAAAGACTGGAATAAAGCAAATGTCATCCCCATCTTCAAGAAGAGCAAGAAGGAGGATCCAGGGAACTACAGGCCAGTCAGCCTCATCTTGATTTCTGGGAAGGTAGTGCAGCAGCTAATCCTGAAAACCATTTCCAGGCACATGAAAGACAAGAACACCATCATGAGTAGGCAGCATGGAGAAGGGCCACAAAGATGGTGAAGGGACTGGAGCATCTCTCACACATGAGGAAGGGCTGAGAGAGATGGGACTGTTCAACCTGGAGAAAAGAAGGCTCAGGGAGTTGTCATCAATATNCTCACACATGAGGAAGGGCTGAGAGAGATGGGACTGTTCAACCTGGAGAAAAGAAGGCTCAGGGAGTTGTCATCAATATGTACAGGGATATGAAAGGAGGGTGCAAAAAGGATGGAGCCAGGCTCTTTTGAGTAGTGCCCAGTGACAGGACAAGAGGCAATGGGCACAAACTGAAACACAGGAGGTTCCTTCTGAACATCAGAAACACTTTTTCACTGTGAGGGTGACTGAGCATTGGCACAGGTTGCCCAGGGAAGTTGTGGAATCTCCATCCTTAGAGAAGTTCAAAAGCCATCTGGATATGGTCCTGTGCAACCAGCTGTAGGTGGCTCTGCTTGAGTAGGTGGTTTGGACCAGATGACCTCCAGAGGTCCCTGCCAACCTCAAACATTCTGTGATTCTGTGAAAATAGAGTATCTGAGCAAAAATGCATTTTAAAAGTCCTCTAGTGTCAAAAGTCACTGGAGAAAACAGCTTTCTGGGCTTCAAATCATGCGGGTCTTCTTGGTAAGTGAAAAGACATTTCCTCTATCTGCCAGCCTTGCCAAACCCAAGCAGTGGTCTGAAATTCAAGATGAATGCTTTAGTAGTAAAAGAGGTGTTTGAAAATGATTGAGACTAGAAATTGTTAATGGACTTTTTTAATTAGCTTAAGGTACCAAGATTAAAGAGTCAGCCTTTTTCATGCTCCTGGCTGTTTTCATTGTGTGTGGTATTTCCTTCCACCATGGATGGGACGTAGGTGTGCCTAACCAATACTTCATTATACAGAAACAGAAAAACTGATTCTCGATTCATTTCAATATATGACATATGGGCTGGAGTGAGCAGCACTAACGTGCTCAAATAGCCCGAAGCAAGTAGTTTAATAGATTCCATGACTACTTGATGAGTCTGAACACAAAAGAGGGGCCAGGGGGACTCTGGCAAGAAGTAGCAGGAGGAAAATGAAGCAGGGTCATACAATGAACCAAAGGTTTTCTCCTGTTTCTTAAAATATTGGTATGTCTGCTCTGCTGAATGTACTGTTTCTTTTAAAAGCTTCTGGAAATACTCTTACAAAAATTCAAAACACAGCCACAAATCATTTATAGGAGACAAAAAACAATAAGTAGTGTCAGCACAGAGGGATATATTTTACTTGGCTGTGCCAGGACGAATTATGGTGGGCTGTGATGAGTGGAATATAAAGTAACATAAGTTGCCTGTTGACAACAGGGTTTGAAATTATAAAATGTAAAACCAATATATTTCCCTCACAGTATCAAGCAGCTGGGATTTTTTATACCTAGTAGCAGAATACCATGTCATTTTTCAGAGCCCTGTAATTCTGTAAGCATGTTTAAGTACATGCTGTTATTTATTTTTGGAGTTTTTCTATCTGGTTTCAAGTATTACATAGATTGTGATGTGCTGAGATGCAAATACAACAGTAGCAGTTAACATTTTGTTGAAAGATGTTATCATAGATGATTTTCTGGTCTTAACTTTGGCTTTGGTCATTAAGGGGATTGCATTTAATATACTAAAATAGCTAGCAATAGTATCATCCTCTTATGAATCACCACTGAACTAAAAAATCCTGCAGGAATCTTATTTTTTCATGCTATTTAAAAACCTAATTATAAAAATAAGTCCTTATGACGAACTGACAGCAGCTGAGTTCAAATAAGAGCTTTTCAAGTGACAGATGGTAATAAGCAAGTCAGACAGTTAGATGATGGTTTATGTGCTAGACATTATAGGTGTTGTAACTATTGACCCATGTTAATGCGGTTACTCTGGCAAATAAAATGCAGGAAACAAAGCTACCTTGAATGACTCTTCTCTCAGCTGCTGATTAGTAGAATATCTGTCATTCGGCAGCAGGATCTGGTCAGTTGCCAGATCTTAAACCTTTACCACCTTGTCTTTTCCCTCTCAGTCCCTCTTTTACCTGCTTTGCCATTGCTATTACTGTTGTCTCAATACACCTGTTTATTACCACTTTGATGTTTTTGGTAGGGAACCTGATTCTGATGAGTAGAGCTATTAGGGTCAAGAGGAAGCAGAGGTAGTAGGGAAGGTATTTATCTCCTCTTGCAAGAGGTGAATGAGTCTTTTGTCTATAAGGCATGCTAAAGACCTTGTATAGAATGGTGACAAAAGAAAATGTGCAGCGATGGGAAAGACAGCAGGGATAGTTGCAGGGTTGCCATCCATATAAGCTGAACCCATCACCCACAATTGTAACATTGGGGGACAGCTAATAATCTGTAATCTGGAAACCTGTAATTCAAGTGGGAATTGTGTGGGAATGGCAAATAGACTTGAAAAAATTCAAGCTTCGTTTGTGAAATATTTAGCATCACAAATATTTCAAAAAGAGCAAATTTTTGCAACTTTTGTAGTAATTGCACTGGGATGCGCAGTTAAGACACAGCCATTACTGTGGTTCTCCACACTATTGCTTTCTGCCATGTTGTTTTGTGTTGAATAAAGCTGGCACAGCTTTTGAGTCATTGCCAGCTATGGGAAGTATGCCTGCACTGGAGAAATGGGCTGTTAGTAAGGGAACCAGCAGGATTACAGCATTTCCTTGGTAATTATGTTGGGGTGATTATGATGCCCTCTGGCTATGTCTCTCCTAGTTAATCTATGTTATTCTCAAAACCAGACCATAGGAATGGAAATTCCAGTCTTTCCAGGAAAGAAAGTTAATGCTGATCATCTATCAAAATTGTGCTTTTTAAATTGTCTGCCTATGTAGTGTCAGGGAGTTGTAGGGAGGATGACGGTGTGGTGAAGATGTGGATGGCATTGCAAGGCACATGTTTTAGATAGCCACGGCAAAAAGCATTGAGCAGATTCAACACTCGTGCTGCCTGAGGGGTGCCTGAGCTGTTAATGGAAGACGTGTGCCCATTGACAAAAAAGCTCAAGGTGGTCATAATGAAGGAGGTATTGTCTGGGTCCTGTACCATAACTTATGACATCATATAACATGTCCAGGTATGAGTTTGTAATTTCATTTTACAGTCCTTTGGATGCCTTCACAATAGGAAGAACAGAATTCATTCCCTCTGTATTACCATAATGATACATCCTTATCATTATTTTCCTCCAGTGCTGATTGCCCTTGCTGCACATGACTTTTGCCTTACTGTCTAAAACTATGCCTATGCTAAACAAAGATGAAGAAACTGAGCCAACTGGACTCACACAGGATTCAGTGTGAATATATACAATCTGCCTTTGGTGATCGAAATCAAGCTGGTGATGCATGTGATTCTTCACAGCAATCCAGGGACATAAGTGGTGCTTTTAATTGCTGTTACTGCTTTTTTTTTGTGAAGTAAATTTAAAATAAAATTTAAATAATGTTGAACTCTTTAGTGCACACTGAACTAGAAGCATTGGTTTTTGTCGTAACCTAGGCTGTGACAAACATACTGTTGTACAGAGCATGGTCCTTAGCCAGCCTGTAGTCAAACAGGAAAGTTCCTTGCATAGATGGGAGAAATCAAATATACATGCATAGTCCATACAGAAATCCCACCCATTTCAAAGTAGCCACCAGCACAGTTACTGAAGGCCTCATCTACGACACTGTGATTGAATGCCTAGTTGGAAGGGGACAGAATTTTTTCAAATCAGTGGTGAGGATAATGAAATATAACAAGAATTGGCTGTTAAGGTATGGGGAAGTGTGTTGAGAAGTCTGGTTTAGCAGAATATGTTCTCTTTCAGAACAGTTTGAGTAAGTGTCTTGCTGGGAAAGGCACTTGGCTTTGTGGTCAGACTCTAGGAAGGAAAAAAATTTTCATCCCATTGCATGTTTAATTCACTGTCCAGGACATTTATGTGGCTGTCGTGTATTCAGACCGGGGACAAAGTAATAGCAAGGTCACCTGGCTCCTAGGTGAGGACTCTAATCATTGAGCTAGTGGTTGCTTTGGACTAAATGAGGTCTTCATGGACATGAAGTGTGATTTCCCACTTTCCCTGAAAAAATACAATTATTTCATAATATATTTATATATAAGTAATATATATATTTCTGAAAGACACTGGTTTCATCCTGATGTGAAGCAGGTTATTGTCCCACGGGATGGAAAACAAATTTCTGTGCGTAATGTTTAATGACAAACCTATTTCTCTATTACTTTCTCTTGTTTGCAACTATGTTCAGGTAGATTTGGGCAGAATGAGTCAGCAAGGTGATGCCCACACTGAGCTCAGAACTTCCACTCCACCTGAGAAAGGTGTAGCCAAAAAGAGAGGAGGAAAATGGATTAACAGCTATCAAACCTAGTGAAATACTGAGGAAATGAAATCACATTAGCAGAACAAGGACACATGGTGTCCTGCATCTGTTGAGGTGGAAGAAAGACAAGTAGGTGGGTAGAAAATAATGGCTATTGCTCCTAGTAGGAGGTTGTATCCAATTCTGTTAAATCTGGCAGAGCTGTTAAGTGTCCACTGCCCAGTCTGCACTTCAGCAAAACACACAACTCACTTGCACATGAAACAATAAAAGGTGTGTATCTGGCATACTGGTCCCCTCTTCTTTTCGTTCCTCCTCTTCTTTCTGTACTAATCTTGTTAATGTTGTGTATGCATTGGGATATCCCTGTGTTAAAGTCCTGGATTTTGCCCATCCAGCTGTTTATCCATTGAGTTGAGCCTCGCTTATGGAGCATGTGTTCTTCTCAGATCACATGAAGTTGTTCTATGGTTTCTGGTAGCATCACAGAAAGTTACATGTAAGCCAAGTACAAAGGATGTACTTCAAAAAACAGGTTTGTCTTCATTCACTACATCAGATCTGCTGTTAAACTTATCTGGGCTTTGTGCATAAGACTTAGTTACCTCTGAACCAGATAACTTGGATGTTCTTCACCTATGCCAAGGTTACCTGTGCTTCATGCCCTCAGTTTCTTATTAACTGTAGTCCTGTTCATACCATGCTGGTAGCTCAAATCCCTGGTTTCCTAATATTCCTTACTGCTGAGTTCAGCTACGACTGACTTTCTTTGCCTCCCTACAATATTGCCAGTGCCCATGTGTCAGCTGGCAGTAAGAATTTAGGAGCTGACACAGGCGAAGGATTGATGCAGACTGAGGCTAATTACTCTTAATGGGAAACATGGCACTTTCTGGGACCTTTGACTTCACTAAGTCCTGTGGAAAGAGGAGGCACCATTTTCACTGGTGAGAGCCTGCAGCAAGCAGACCTGACAGACTACCTAAATAGTGACTGGAAGATCATAGTGGAAGGTCTGTTTGTACCATGTGAGCTATTATGCCACCAACAGTTGCCTTTATTGGCCGAGTGCCACGGAAGACTGGCAGTGTGAAGGACTTTTTGCTGAAAGCAGGTCTGAACTACTAAGCCGATGTTTTATTGCGCAGATTTTCAAGGAGTTCGCAGAGTGCTTGGAGTCTGGCCAAAGAAATACATTCATTAAATCAACCAATGGACAATGTAATGTTTTAGTAATATGTTATGTTTCCCTGGCAAACCTTGAAAATATAGGACTTGCATCTCTCCTGAACACACTATCTCTTTTAAAAAGGGCTTTCTTTTCTTGGCTGTCAGTTGCATTGTGTGCTAGACATTGGCAATCAGTAATAGACTGCAGAGAAATTGGAAGAGAGCTAGTCAAAGGAAGAGACTTGACTTGAGAATCTACACTCTTGTTTTGCGTATGTCCCTGGTGACTAAAGCCGCCAAATGTGGCTGCAGACAGGAGCCATTTCAGGTAAGTTATATTTTCTGCTCTCCAGCTTGGACAGCTGGAGCAAAGATCTTAAGTAACTGTCTCAATTTGAAAACCAATCAAATATTCCCTTTAAATATGTACCTGACTAAGCAACTAAGCACCAGTATAAAAAAAGTTGTTATTTCCATTTGTGTGGTGCGGTTTTGCTCCCTCTTAATGTAGTCTGGAACCATGATTGTTTCTTGCCACTGGAAAATCATCATCCCATTACTTAGAAGCTGGGATATAGATTTAGATGTCAACACACAAGGATTCATTATTGAAATATTTAGTTGCAATTTGGTGCTTGGAAACCAACCAAAACTCTTTGCAATCATGAAACAAATGCAAGTGAAGTGTTCTGGTTTTATTTACTTGGCTCAGTTCAGTTTCAGATGACAAGCTTTTTTACTCATCTTCCATTTTTGTTTAGGTGCAATGTGCCTGCAACACAAAATTGGCTTAGACTTGCTCGGAGTCAGGGGAAGGAGGCCAAAGTTATTGGAAGTTTCCATGGAACTGGTGAGCAGAGTGAAGGGGAAACAGGATTTAACTACCATGTAGTAAATGGCCTTGAACAGAAGAAAATTGCATTGAAATGAAGCCGCTTCCCTTGAGACGAAAGATACTGAGCTAGCCTGAAAACAAACCCTGTGCCCTCAAGCTGTGGTACTTTTCTTTTTCTTTTGCCTTAGGAAATTGGTAAGGATAAGCACTGCTTGCCAAATAGCAGTTTGTTAGCTGTCAGCAGCACCTGGAGGTGACAAACCCAAAACTCGGTTTTTATGGATTCTCAGTAGTGGCCAGTTGTTGAGTTGAAAAGAGAAGAATCATCAGATGTTGCTTATCAAACAAAGACATAGTTTTCATGCTCAGCACCTCAAAGAAAACTTAGGTTTTCAGTTCTTAGGACACAAAAAAAGATCTTTGTTCCTTTGAAGCCATAGTAAGCGATGTGAAATGAATTTTAATAAGGACCTGCCAATATCTATCAGTGCACAGCATTTCATATCACAGATAGTAAGAGTCTGGAGAAAATGACAGGCTGAAGAAACTAAGATCTGGAGGCAAAGCACAGAGTTTCCAGTATCCAGGTCAGATAAGGGCACCAAATGTCTTTTGAGTATCAGCAGTGCATTCCACCAAAGAATGAAGAGCACAAGACAACTCCTTTTATAGCTATTCTTAATATGATCCTGTTTTTTGAAGGATTTTAAAAAATTTGTCATTAAACCCCAAATGAAACAAATGTGTTTACAAAGGAAGTATGAATTTTAACATAACAAACAGAACCATGGTCTGTATTATAGACTGCAAATATTCAGCGTTTCCTGGTGAAACTACCTGGAAAATATGATGTAGAAGTTAACCTTCTACAGAAACCAGTTGCATCAATCAATAATTGTCAGTGCAGAAGCAATTAAAATCAGGATAGTAGGAGAGATGGATTCAAGAAATAAGCAGAGATTCTATTATTCTTGTTTTGCTCACGTTCTGGGAAGTGTTTTGCCTTAGTGTTCATCTTCTGTAACGTGAAGTTGTGATGAATCTGGTGGGGAGACACGGCTATTTTTAAAGGCAAATAGATGAAATAAGAATGACCTCAAGATTACTATCATTAGCTCTTCTGCATGTGGCACAAAACTGGGGCATGAATCACAGTTACAGATATCAAGACTGTAAACGTGCTTCTAACACAGTTTTGGGGAAAATAACCAATCAATGCTATTAAACTCTATAAAAAGGGAGAATGACAGACAAGATAAAACAAGTAGGATGTGCCAGAGCTTTTATTATTTCACCTCCAGTCCTCTGGGGTCAAAGTCTTTTACTTCATCTTTTCTGAAGTAAGGCCAAGTTGTTTATTTAACTTCAGGCTTCAGGACATAAGCCAGACTTCCTAAGTTATTATAGGGATATCTTGTCTAAGTGTTTTTCGCTATCATTTTCTGAAACAACTCTCCTGGTCACCGGATTAGCTGTAACTTGAGTCTTATCCAGTGAAGAGACTCCTGTGTTCCCAAAATCTTCCAGGGGTCCTAGGGATACTCTTGTTTAGCAGTCACTGGTAAGAACAGCTTTGTTGCCAGGCTTCATAGCACTGATCATCATCATGATGAAAATAATGGTGAAAAAAAGGCAAGCAGAATTAGAAGGATGAGTAGAAAGAGAACACTTTAAATAACATCTAATGGGAAGAAACACAAGATGTTATGTGCCAAAGGGAGTGTGGACTCACGTGTCACAGCACTGAGGCAGAAGAGAGCATGGCTGGACCTGCAGTGCGATGGCAAAAGATCTTGTCCCTTCCAGTCAAATTTTTGTTTTGACATCACCCTCAGATTATGAGCAAGATTTGTAAGATTTCTTCCTACCTTTTGTCCTATTCTCTCTCTTCCCTTGTGTCATGTCCCTTGTCACTGTCCCTGCTGAAATAAAAAAGGTAAAAGCTAGACCAGTGGCTATAGGTCTTGTTAATGTGCTGCAGCGACAGAGATGTGTCTAGATCAAGATTCTCATGCTTGCAGCTAAATGCGGGGAGAGCTAAAATGAGCATGCACAACACCTGCAGTCATGCACTTAAAGAAAGTAATAGAAAAATACTTAGCGCTGAAAACAAATGTCACTAACACTGAACAAAAATTTACCCCAGGCTTTTGTTCCTATCTGGGGAAAAATGTGCTAGAAAAAAGGGCATTGTCCTGGGACCTTCACAAAACACATCAGGATTTTCTATGTCCCATAAGGATCTGTTTGGTTTTTGTTTATTTTTCTTTTTTCTGAAAGAATACAGAGGTATTTTGCAGGTTTCTTATCAGGCAGTGTTAAATGCAAAATGGATGTTTACCATCCAGTTCAGAATGAAACGACTAGACACTCTCAGGACATTGTATCCATATGATATGCTTCAAAGTCCCAGATGGTACAAGCAAAAGGAATATTTATCCTCTAAATATGAAACAATACTTTAATTGGCATGGAAAATGCTGATTTCACACCTGCCTACAAAATCCTTCTCAAATACTGTCATAACCATCATATTCCCCAGAAATTCCCATTGCAATTCTTGCTGAACACAGCAAATCTAAGATACAAGCATGGCTAGAATACTGTAATGTGCTTGAAGGGAATCTGAAAAATAACCTATGTTATTGTAGAGAGTTTGTAAGCACTGAGGCTGTCTCTGGAATCAGCCAAGAAAAAGGCACACTGTTTGCAAAAAAACCACTAAGGAGCTGGACAGATTTACTCCTATCTGAGGGATGCACATCATACTGACTATAAAAATCTCATGAAATTTATCATGCTTGTGTTCAAATGAACTCTGCCACTTCAACATCCTAAATTACTTATTGCACAGCACCAATCCTATCTTGCTTTCTGGGCCAGTAACAAACCAGAAAAACTCCTGAAACAAAACCTAACAGAACTCCTTCTTTAAACATTGGTTTAGCTACCCACATATGTATTCTTGGTATTTCTACAGTGACCATCTCCTTATATCTTCAGTTCTGAGGGCTGGAGACTAAGACGATTTGAGGCTGCGTCAGATGATGATAACAGGAGTGAATTGCAGAGATTCCTGCCTCCTGAAGTGCTACAAAAACCACTGTGGAATTCCTTACTGCAGTTGTTGTGCTTTCTCCCCACCCTGTAATCATAAAAGCCTGCATTGCAAACCACGTCCAGTTACTGCAGGTGCAGAGGAGAGCATAGCTGAGAGATTGTGATGAGATCTCTGATTTCACAGTGTCAATTCCTGATTATGACCACACTTCTTGGATTTACTATGATAGCATAATAAAGTAATATAACACATGAAATCCAGGATTACATCTTGATGTATTCAATGTATTCTGACTGGGAGGACCTTTTGACATTTTATTTTTTTTCTTTTGTGGACAAAGAGGGTCTTAGATCAAATTAAGGTATGAGGGGTAAAAAGAAATATTCTGATTTTGTGTAGACTTGCCAAAGTGAATGAACCGAGTTCAAGTCTGAATAAGGCAAAAACACAAAAAAAGAATGTTTTACATCTTTGCAGCTGGTTCTAATTTTTGTCTCCAAATGTATTTCTTTTTCTGCTCTTCTCCAGTCTTTCTGCCTTGTCTGAAAGATGATCATGGAACAAGATGTGATTTGCTTCATTGATGTTTCTCACCAGTTTTCCCATCAGGAAGGCTGGTATGTGTAGAGGCTGACTGATGTCTTCAGGATCAATACAGATACAGCTCCAATCCGCTCTCACTTGGTCTCTCTGGGAGACAAGCTTGTCTAATGGTACAGCTCTGCTGCAGTGGTGTTGCCATTGCTTCCCAGGAGCAAGACTTTTTGTGTGCTGTCCTCCAAAGACAGGTGAGATGGGGCCTTTTCCCCACTGAAAAGATGGAAATGGAAAGGAAAATGGTTCTGTTTACCAGGGAAAGAAGATTTTATCTATCTTTCTCAAGTAGGAAGCTCACAAAAACCTGTATTTTCACCACTAAGGTCCATACTACAATAACATTAAAAAAAAAAACGCCAAACAAACTGAATTTTGTTTAAAACTGTGGCACAATATTTACAGTTTTAGAAGTACTCCAGTAAAAAATAATTGTCTTCTTCCTGTTCCTAGGCCATTGATTCTCCATTTCAACATTTCTCAGCACATGAAGAAATCTTTGATGTTTTCTTCAGTACTGCATGCCCCAAATCTAAAATGAAAATGCAACCCCTTCACACATCCCCAGCCCACAGACTTTTCTAGGTCTGAACAGCTTTTTCACATCTCTCTACACACTTCCCTTCTGAGTTGCCCTCTTACTGTGAGTCACAAATCCACATGGCATCTCTGACTACCTATTAAGCTCTGAGAACGTGTTCACTAACATAAAGATACCAACTGAAGGTAGTGGCTGCTCTGGAGAAGTTAATCAAAAATATGTAAGAGAGAAGGACATAGCACTGTGAAACTGAGGGAAAGGATTAGCTTTCCAGTGTATGTATGTGTGTGTGTAGCATAGAATCATAGAATCGT
>VYXH01010777.1:8593-24893 GCA_013397275.1 Burhinus bistriatus
GGGGGGGGGTAGTCCTCTGTCTGCCTTGGAAAAAACCCCTTTGGGTCTCAGGGGGTTAGAGCAGGGCAGCAGACCGCATTGCCATCTCCCCTACATCTTCATACTGCTGGGACCCGGGAGATGTCGTTCCTTCCCATCCTTGAGATTCACCGGGGAAAGGTAGACAAGCAGACTTTGCATCTGGGTCAGTGGATGTGGCTAGTGGTGTTTTCCAAGCCTTGTTTTAAGGAGCAAAAGGAAAAAAAAAAACCCACTCCATTTTTCCATCGTGAAGCAGAGAAATCTTTTGTGCTGCCTTTTAAAGGGACCTTGAGTAGCTGCTAAGAAATCATCAGCGGTTACATCACCTCCAAAGCGGTTGCTGCAGGCACCTGACAGCTTTGTCCCACTGCCACCCTGGGGGGGATCAATAGTGCTCCAAATTCCTTGCCCTTGGAGAAAGCCTGCATCTCTTGCTGGGAGGGAGAACCCGCTACACAGTTTGTGATGCTGTGAGTGGCAGAAGGGGATCAGTAGACAGGCTGTGGTTCACAGCAGATGGGATAGAGCAAGGAGACACATCCTGGAGTTTCCTAACCCCATCCCGTTTGCTAAGCTGGGTTCATCAGCCCATACAGGCCCCAAGCATCTTTCCGGGAGTGAGCCGAAGGCGCTGCAGTAGCATTGCCTCGGGCCGGAGACGCAGCCGTTGCCTGGCAGCTGCAGGTTTCCAGGGAAACCAGAGGTGCTAACTTGTTAATGAGCCCCGCGTCCCTGATTGCTGCTGCAAAATAATAATAATTAGTAATAGGCCCATGATTTAGGAATCCCTCAAACAGCATGAGCCTGCTGAGGGGAGTTTGCTAAGTGCCGAAGCACTTGAAAGAAATGAGAGGATGGGGAGGAAAAAAAGGATGGAAGGCTTGGCAAAAGTGCCGTGTTTTACATCTTAATAAGTGTCTGCAGAGCTGGGGGACGGTGGGGTCTTGCCAGAGTCCCAGCGGTAAGCCTGGGGCTGGTGGCAAGGCTGACCTGGATGGATGGAGGAGCCTAGCCAGGCAGTATCTCACTGCGGGGCTCAGAGGACATGTATATTTCCCCAGGTGGGCTGCAGGGGGAAACGCCAGATCACTTAGCTCAGTGTTGCAGGGTCCCAGGTGGAGATGGTGGTTCTTCAGGAATGGCTGCTTTCATGAGTTACTGGGAATAAATGAGCAGGCGTTCCTCTGTGGTGCTCTTATCCTTTGGTAAACTCAAGGTGGAGGTGCCACCAGCAGAGCATGCTCCTGGGATGAGTATCACAGGGAGCGTGCTGTAGATCCAGTCTCACTTACATGATAGAAAGGTGTTCATGGGATCAGAGCTGCTTCCCACAGCAAAGCTGGCCTGCCCAGGGCAGCAAGGGGAGCATCTCCTCAACTGGACCATGTGTGGAGAGTAGAGCTCTCCAGGACACAACTAGGAGCTTAGTGCAGAGAATGGACATGCCAGTTAGTGAGGTTTATGGTTGCTACAGAGACATGCTGGCCTTCCAGTTGATGTCTCCAGTACAAGAGAAACCAGATCTGGGCCCTTTCTATACCACATCTCTCAGCTGGGGGTTTTGTGCAAGATGAGAAATTGAGGGAAGTGGCCTCCACCTCAGTGACCTGTGTTGAGCCAGCACAGGGATGAGTTCCCGTGGTCTGTCATGCCATGCAGATAGATTCAGGCTGGGGCGTATTTTGGGTTTTCTTGCTGTCTTGCCTGGCCTGACCAGACACAGCTAGGTTGAACACTTGCCCTTAGTCTGGCTTGCCACACACGTCTGTCATACTTGTGACTTGTGTGCCAGGAGTTCACCTGACACACATGTCCATGGAGGTGATGCCGGGGACAGAGTCCCAATGAGCGGGCAGTTGGCCCAGCCTGTGTGCTAAGCTCTGCCCGTCTTTCTGTCCCTTGGCTGCAGTGTGGCCTCTCCTGCTTGGCTGTCCCCATCCAGCTAAGCCATGTGCCCATCTCCTCATTACAGGCACTCCAGGGAGAGGTGGGATTAAAGGATTATGGTAATGTTCTTCAGGAATACTCAAGAAGATTAAGATGGCTTTAATAAACTGATAAGAGAGGGACACAGCTATGTTTCTGAAACCCTAATTTAGGTTCCAGGTTAACCTTTTCCCCTGGTCTCCTGTCACTGTGGTGAAAAGATCTTTTACTTCAGCAGTGCTCCATGGCTATTCCTGTTCCTTTGATTTTCGTTTTGAGCAATGTGAGCAGAAGCAGAAAGATACCTTCCTTCCTTCGCGGGTAGCCTTCCCAGGTATGGAGGCATTAGAGCTTGTTCTTCTCACAGACCATCTCACACACAGCCTGCAAGGTACTGTGAAGGTCTTGTAGGCTCTGCTGGTGCCTGGGGTACCTGTTAGCTGTGGATGAACCCACCACCCCTCAGTCTGGCTTGAAAATGTTCTGCAGTTGGTGGCAGAGAATGGCTCATCTGTCTTTGACCTGGCTGGACATACTCTTAGACAAGGGTCTTGGGTCTAATGCCAAGGTTTACAGCTCCCTACGACCGCACTTAGTTGGTCATCTCCATCCCCCGTAAAGGCTCCCAGAAAGAGGGGCAGAATGGACCAACCTTGCTCTGCCTTCCCCCATGGCTTTTGGGTGGAGCTGGGAGTGGGACCTGGTTGATGTGTCACACATATCTACCACCAGGTCCACCTGGGCGTGCTGGAGCGAACATTTATCTGGTTCTGCAGGAGGGCAGCTATTAGCTGAGCTGGGAAGCCTCCTCGTCTGTCTTCTCCAATCTCTTCCACCCAAGCTCCCGGTCATCTGCCAGAACTTCATGCATGGAAGGCCTCCTCTGAATGGGTTTCTCTCAGAGCGATTAGGCGATTGAGGATCTGTTATCTTTCCCAGACCTCTCTATTTGTATCTGAGACCCCCAAAGTTTACCCCTTGCTCGTTATCTGGAGAACAGATAGTGTTATCTCCAGAGGTACTGTGCAATGTGCCCCCCCATGTTGGATCACTCCTTCCTCCCACTTCAGTCTTTCACTCTCACCCCTCTGCCAATGTATTATTTCCATCTTTTATGTCTGTTGACTCTCTCCATTCCCTTTTTATTTCTTGAATGTAATTGGAAGAGCCAAGGAGAATTCGCAGCCTGGTGTCCTGATGGGGAAGGGAAGCAGAAAGTGATTTGGGGAGTGGGGTGTGAAAGGAAGACGAAGGGGAAAAGCTGGCTAATTTGCATCCTTTCTGAGTGCCCTGGCTCTATAGCCAAGGTACAGCAGGGGGTCTTCTGGCAAGGCGGTAGCGACGTAATGAGGTGTGTCATATCCCAGCAGGAGCCAGCCTCGCTCCCCTTCAGACCCCCTAATTAGAACTGTTTCAATTTTTAAGCCCCCCTGGAGGAGTTCTGGGGGGAGGCGGGGGGAGCGGGGTTCCTTCGGCGGGGGGACCACCAGCCGCCCACCGAAGGGGCAGCTCTAATTGGAGTTACTGTGAGGAGCCACAGAGTGATACAAGCTTGCTGTGGGGCCAGAGGCAGCGGTGCCGTAGTGCCACGGGGCTGCCAAAATGCTTTGTGCCAGGAGGGGCCGTCACTATTGCAGATTTTAGGGAATTCCACCCCCCTCCAGATTTAAATTAACACGTTGGCAGGGGCAGCAGGGATGTGATACAGGGTCAGGGAAGGAATGTATGTCCTATTGTGGCCTTGTATTGGGAGCTTGGATCCTGAGGCTAAAGCCTGCGACATCTACCCCCTGCTTTGGGAGGCAGGTCTGGTAGCCCAGGGAAGTTGGGGCTGTTAATGCTGGAGTCATGAGCCAGAGCAAATGCTGGAACCCCCATTCTCATATTCCATCCTTTTCCTGCAAGCTGGCTGTGTTCTCCAGGTTTGGTGACTGGTAACTGAGGTCCCTGCCATTTCACCCAGTAGTATGTCCCACCCAAGCATCTCGTTTGTGTCTTGAGCTACCATTGCAGTAGGTGCCTGCACTGCAGGGGCTTCAGGTGTAGGAGCTTCCAAGAACTGCTGGCTTAGGGTGACTTGTAAGCCTCCTCTAGTCCGTGGACCAAATCCTGGCCCTGCAGAAGTCAATGAAAACCTTTACGCTGCCTTTTCAGGCATGGTATTCATAGTCCTCCTAATTTACATGCATTAAAGCTTCCATGGAACAGCTTGTGGGTTCTTCCTAAAACACCGTCTGGCAGGAACAAGAGGAGCCTGGTAATAGCCCAGGCTTATTTTCTGAATGACTGCAGCGGCATTAAAATCTAATGCCATTAAAACATGCCTGCAATGATGTGTGCCAGTAAAACCTAAGAAGACACCCTGAGCTGAATGCACCCCAGCCTGCCTATTGCTTTTGCAGACCCCATGAACTGGGCATGGAGGAAGCTTGTTCTTCTGGTTGCACTTCAGAGAGCACCAGGCTCAACCCTCCTCAGCTCCTAAGATGGAGCCCAGATATGTACCTCTGTATACGAATGCCCTTTCAAAGTCTGTGCAAGTTAGATGCTGGAAAGCAGTAGCCACTTCAGGGCCATCTCGGTCCAAGTACAGCTTCCCAGGGCCTCTGCCGTAATGCCTGGCCTGTTTCTTGAAGGCAGGAGTGAAGGTCAGCCCGACTTCTTGGCTTCCAAGAGAGGTCATCTCTTGACTTGCCAGGAGGCAAGCTGTCAGGATACTCCTGAGCAGACTCTGATAAAAAGGCAGGTGAAATCCAGCGTGAAATGGCGGACATGGGTGAGCAAACCTGATTTGGTGGTGTGTCTGATGGGCTCCGAACTAGCTATTACCATGCGGCAGCAAAACTTCAGAGCTGAGCTAAGCTGCTTCTGTGAAACCATTAGCTCTGTGCTCAGCAGAGGTCAGGAGAAGCAAATTCATTGTGAGGAGCTGTTGGGCTGGGAACAGGGAAAGGAGGAGACATCTTGCCCCGTGCAGATCCCTGGTGTGCCTGCCTCTCAAACATGGCATGTCGGGGCTGGCCAGGGTGGCAAAAGGCATCTGTGCAACAGGCAGCTCTGTAGATGCTCTGACCTGAAAGGCTCCTAAACGAGGTCTAAATGCAGTGAGAACTGTGAGGAAGGTGTTTAGGGAATGGACATGCATGGCCTCTTCCAGTGCAAGTAGTAAGGGTCACCTGGAGGAGCCATTGGTTAGCAGATTTGGAGCAAACCAGGCGAAGGACTTCTTCAGTGTAGCTGGCAAACTGTTCCGCTCCCTGCCACCAGCCACTGTGCCTGCTGAAAGCTGACATGGCTTCAAAAAGCAATTAGGCAAATTCATGGAAGAAAGCTCTGCTGAGGGCTATTAAATACAAAGAGAAAACCTCTGGCTTGGGCAGCTCTGGAGCCACAGATGCCCACAGGCTGGGAGAACATACCTAGAAAGTGTGGCTTGTTGCACTCTTATGCTCTTCTGAAGGCATCTTTTGAAGGCCAAGCCCTTGGGAACTTGGCCCAAGATGAGTGTCATGTACTGCCCAGCTGACCGGTCATCTTCTCCTTTCGTCTCTTTCCAGGTTCAGCACAATGAGTTGGCATCCGGGGTGTTAGCAGTGTGAGGAGACCAGGACGGGTGCTGCCCTGCTTACCCCTTACCCCCTCACTCATTCCCCTTGGGGAGACGGGTGCTGGTGTCCCTGCCCTTCTGCCCCTTGCCTCCACTCGCCATAGAGGGGACGGGCCCGTTATGGCTGGAGATAGGCTCCCACGCAAGGTGATGGACCCGAAGAAGTTGGCCAGCCTCCTGAGGAACGGAGCGGAGGGCACACTGGTCATTGACAGCCGCTCCTTCGTGGAGTACAATTCCTGGCACGTCCTCAGCTCTGTCAACATCTGCTGCTCCAAGCTCGTCAAGAGGAGGCTCCAGCAGGACAAGGTCTCCATCACAGAGCTCATCCAGCCCGCCTCCAAGATGAAGGTAGGGGATCTGGCCCTCACCTTTCCTGGTGGATGCTCACATCCTCTTCTCCAGTAGAAAGGAGCAGGGTGGCAGTGGGATGCAGACTAGCCTAAGGGCCAGTCAATGCCTGCTATGTGCATCCTCCTCTTCCGTCCCTTGACCCCAGTATCTGCTGGCATCTCTCTGGCACCCTTTGGAGAGCTGGAGCGTGAGCTCATGTGGCCACAGGGCTGTCCTCGGGGACCTGTTCTTGCCTCCACCCCAGTGATGTGGCTCTCTGCTCCAGGAGCCCTCCCCAGGCAAGTCTAACAGGTATATCAACCTTTGGACTTGTCTTACGCCAGCAAACAACCCCCCAAAGCCTTCCTGGAGCTGTAAGCTTAATCCCCTGCTAAAAACTCTTCCCCTCCCCTCTGTCATCTCTAACTCCATTCAGGGACATGTAATCCTCCTCCCCTGTGACGCCAGAAGCTCTTATCCGGTGTCATGGCATATTATCTCTCCCAGGCTCCTCTCTCTATCGCTCCTGGTTAAATAATAGAGGTGGCTCTGAGCCACGGAGCTGGGCTGGAGCCCCGGCCAGAACAGCGCTGAGTGTCCCCTTGGTGCTACCGGCCCGGTCGCCGTCGGAGGGCTGCGCCGGTGGGTGCCGGGCTGGGGGGGCGAGCCGGAGGCTGGTTTGACGTCGCAGCCCGCCCTCCCGCCGGCTCGCTTTTACCGTTTTCCCCCTCCCGCCTTGTAATTTTATGGCAAAGCGAGGGTAATTCAGGCGATTAATCAAATGCTGGGCCCAGCTGGAGCCATCTGCGGCGTGTCGTCGTCGTCGTCCCCCCCGCCGCCCCGCGAAGCCGCCGCCGTCCGCATTGGCTGCCGGTGACATCACCCCGCCGGGATCGGGGGGGGGCTGGCAGCGCGGGGGGGCCGGCCTCGCCCCAGTCTGTGGCGGGGATGCTGCGGGCTGGGCCGTTCGGGGGGGATTGCAGAGACCGATTCCTGAACGGCTTTAACTGCTCTTAAATCCCCGGGGAGAATAAAGCAGAATAATCAGTTTTTCGCGAGCGAGGAGGGGGAGCGGCGCGGCCGCCCTCCTCCCGGCGAGGGTCACCTCTGCAGTGGCCGCCGTCACGTGGAGCGGCAGCAGCAGCAAGAGCGATGCGCAAGGAGGAGGAAGAGGAGGATGACGGGGAAGGGGGAAGCATGGAAGAGTTAACGTCAGCTGATGCCCTCCACCTCCAAACCTGCAGCTCGGCAGCCGCAGAGGAGCAGCGGCTCCTGAAGGGGTCGGCTGGTCGTTCCTGGTCGTACCTGCTCTGTCCCCGTAGAAGGAGCAATCGCCTCCTCCCCGCTCCTGGATCATTGCGTAATGGTCCAGGTACCGGCTGGGGACGTGATTATAACCAGGGATGCTAGGGGGAGTGGAGGAAAGGCGTTGCCACTGTCTTTAATTCACGGCTTTTTCCTTTTCCTTTTTCTTTTCGGTACGGCTGAAATCTCTTCTGGTGCATCCGTGGGCAGGAGGCAGCGTGCCCCGGCTGCCGCTCTGCACAGCCCCTGCCACACTCACCGCTTGCGCGCTGGCTCTCCCAGCGCATGCAGCCTGGGAATTAATTAAGGTTCAGGGCACCCTTGTGAGGTTAAGCCACTTGCCCTAGGAAGCTGGAGGAGGGGACTGGGGGGGGGTCACAGCCGTATCCTCATCTGGCATAAAGCAGGGGTGGTGGCCGTGGCTTGGAGTGTCCAAGCCTTTTCGCGCATGCACCTGCGAGTTTGCATTTTGGGGTGATGAACTCTCCTCTCCCCCTTCCTCCTTCCCCCACGCCTCCAATTTCAGCCACTTGGATCATGGATGTGTTTTGGGACCCCCAGAAATCATATGGTCTGTTGCTTCAAGGTGCGCATAGCCTCGGAGGAGCATGCTGAAAGCTGGTTTAGACCTCTGTTACCCCCATATCGTTTCCCTGTCTCCACCTGCCACCGCTGGCCAAACACACATGCCCCTCACCCCCAGCCCTACTCTGCCCCTGGCTCCCCGCACCGGGGCTGTGGGAGGCAGTGGGGCGAAGAGGGGGAGGGGAGGGATGGGGGGCACGGCTGGCGTTGGGAGCAGATGGCAGGAAGGGTGACATCAGTGGCGCGATTGTCCGGCCCCATTATTCCTCTTGACGGGCCTCCCGCCCTCCTCCCATTTCCTGCTCCCGGCCGGCCGGGGCTGCCGAGACAAAGGCGGCCGATCGCGACATGGGGCTGCCCGGGCAGGGAAAGGGCAGTCCTGAGCCCCCACCTCGTCCCGCTCCTCCTCGCCTGCCCAGTGCAAAGAGAGGTCGACCTGTGCATCCCAGCTCGGCGATGCCCCGGGTGGCAGTTGCCTTTTGGGGAAGGATGCAGGGGCTGATGCAGAGCAAAGCTTTTGGGCAACCTTGCCTGGCTCTCCCCTCCACTCCTGCCGCGTGTGCGCAGGCAGCAGGGGTGACAGCATTTGTCTAATTTGCTTTTCCCAGTGCTTGCACCCCTCTTTTCCATACCAGGAAGGGTACCATTAACAGTGCTTCTGGATGCTGCTGTTTGAAGCAATGCTGTGGGATAACAGCAGCTCCTGGCTTTTTTGGTGCAAGGAAAGGAAAGGATCATTTGGTGGGAAAAAAGAAGTGGGGAAAATAAAAATCCCTTTGTTTTTTCAATGAAATATGTCTACAATCGTGGGCATAGCTAAGTGACCGCTCCCTGAGCCCCATTGTGCACCGCATCCCGCTGGGCGTGTGCATCTTCCCATGGTGCCCGGCTGGGAAACTGCAGCAGTAATTCATTTCCCAATTAGCAATAGTATTCCTCTGCACAAAAATGGTACCAATGTAGTGCTCTGGTTTTGGTTTTGAACCCTTCTCCCAATACTAACAATAATAAATTCTCCCCATAAGAAATTCCAATAACAACTGGAATAATTCAGCTCCTTGGTGTAATTTCGGGGGCAGAGGTTATGGGAAATTCCTGCTTGGGCTTTTACTAGCATTTCTTGAGGGAAATGTTGAAAATTTCACTTCTTCAAGATCCCCCTGGAAAGTCTTTCCACCTCTCAACCTCTTCTCACTTCCTGAAATGTAGCTCTCTCTGGAATGGCTATAGCTGCAGTTTGAGGCATGACAAGGGTCTCTTTGGGTGATGGGAATATTTATTTATTTGCATTAGGAGCATGGCTCTGCAAGCAGCTGTTTTGCTTGAGGGAAAGCCGGGGCTTAATTTTGAGCCATGTGCCTGGCTGCACTTCATGTTGATGGAAGCCCTGTTATTTCAGTGGGGTGATTCACTGTGTTTTGAAACAATATGTGACTGAGGTGTCGGTAGTAATTGGGATAATAAGAATAGCTCGCTCTTATCTTAGCCCAGATCACCTGTAGAGCATCATCATCCCTGCTTGGCAGCTGAGGAGAGGCAGAGCAGGGACCCAGACTATGTTGAACCACCCAGTGCCTGGGACCAAATGTCCATGTTACCTCTAGCCATAGCTGGGGAGGGTGATGGGGAGCACTGGGCTTGGCGCAAAGGCAATGGATGGTCTCATCTGGGGTTTGGCTGGGGCTGTTGGCTGGGTGGTCCATGCTCTGGGCTGACCATCCCCTCTAGCTGAGATCTGGCAGGGTGGAGGTTTGTCCCTGAGGAGGCACCTGGGCACCTCCAGCGCTGGAGTGGGCCAACAGCTTTTCAAAGGCCTGCATGGGTTTGCAAGCCCCATTCAACATATACTTGGGGCCAAAAGACTTGCTGTGCCTTGGCCCCCTTGCTGGCTGGATTTAGGGACCCTTTCTGGAGGGTGATGACTGGAGGGTTTGGTTACTTCTTGGGGTGATGAGCAACCCCCATGGGAAAGCTCTTACCGTGGAGGTGCTGCTCCTCTGAGGGACTCCTCTGTTGTCAGCCGTGCCCCTGCCCTATGCCAGCCCCTGGCAGAGGTAGGAATCTGATCCTTCAGCTTTACCCTCCTCCTCTGTCCCGGTTACCTTTTAACATATGTTTAAGGCCAGAGACGGAGCAGTACCTTCCTCTATGTATCAGGAGTGCGTGAGGTTAATGGGAGACCCACGGACCTGATTAAACATCTCCCTCTCATTTCCCTTTGTGGCAAGGAGAGCAGGTGCCGGTGTGGGCTCCTTGTGTGCTCCACGAGGGCTCCTCAGGACCATCCTGCAGGCATCCTCACCCCAGCAAGCGCAGTATTTATTTTCTGCAGCCGGGCCATGCGAGGCCAGCACTTGTTTGGCATTTACATTGAGTGAAACATTATAACTTTAATAAGATGTAAACCGTGTCACACATCTCTGCCGTCGCTCAGCAACCCTGCAGTAATGGCCCAAACAAAGGCTCCCCGTGTGGAGGGAACACTAAATCCTATTGTGGGATAATTCTGCTTGGCCAGAGCTGATATCTCCCCTGTAGCCACCCTGGCTGGGACTGTGCAGCCGGGACAAGCCCCCTACCCTGCCACAGCTCGGTTCCTGCCTCACCGTGCTTTCAGGGGAGATCCTTCCGCTGGCGTGGGGCTTCAGGCTGGGGACTGGGTTTTCAGGATGTGCTAAGGGCGTGCTAGGGGGGCTTGAAGGGATAGTGGCTCTGCTAAGGACTGGTGGGCTCCCAGCTCTGAGCTGGCTCGGCAGCCACCAGATTTCCCTCCAGCTGCCCTTGAGATGGCCTCCTGCGAAAGTCCTGCTTCAGGGATGGCTGAGGAAGAGATGCTAGGGTATATACTCAGCTGGCTTATCCCCAGGTGGCTTTCGTCATTTTTCAGTGCCTTATTTTAAAATTCCTTCATCCTTTTCTCTTCCCTCTCATTCTGCTGCTGCCTTTTCATCCCTCCTGTCATCCTGCTGGCCTGCAGGGCCAGTTTTGCTCTCTAGTGCCCAGTGCCGGGCTGGGGACAGTCGACTTCTTTGAGCTCCCCTCTTCCTATTGCAAAGCCGCACACGGTGGCCCAGTGGGGATTTGTGTTGTTGCAGGGCCGTCCTTCCGCTGCGGCGAGGAGACATGATGAGCTCAGCTAAATTGGTGCACCCTGCAGTTTTATTTGGATGGCGCTCACGTTGCCAAGCAGGGAAGCACCTGCAGCAGGGTGTGAAAGCAGCGTTAATATCGACAGCAACCCCAGGCAAATCTGCTCTGGTGATAAGATAGTGCACGGCAGTGAGACAGCAAAAGGAAGAGGGTGTCCATGAGTGGTTCCTAGTTCAAGTGGTCTCCTAAAGGGATTTCAGAGAGCGATGGGCAGGGGATGGGAAATGGGCAACTCCAACATAAGCTGGAGGAGAAGGCGGCTCAGAGGCACAGACCATCCTTCCCAGTGCACTGCTGCGTCCTCCTCCTCCTCCTGCAGCGTGATGGATGTGCCTTACCCCACCGGCTAGGAGGGCAGGCGCTCACAAGGCAGGCGTATGCCATCCATCAGGCTATTCAGTGAACGCACTGAGCCATGCCTCTGCAAGGATTTTTATCTTCTTTTTATGCACAGATGTTCAGGTAGATGTAGGAACGGCCAGCTGCGCCTTGAATGCTCTCGCTGCAATCCAGGCATGGGGAGACTCCTGCCTGCAGACAGCTGCCTGACTGCAGGATACCCCACCATCTCACCTGCCCCGGAGCCCCTGCAGTGGCAGCAGGGCTGGGTGCTGTTTGTGGCATGTAAAGTCACATGAGAGCAGCCCAGGACCTTTCCCTCTACCGCAGCACATCTCAGCTGTTTGCAAGCCCTACCATGCATTACAAACAGAAGAAAGATCATCGCCCTGAACATCCACAGAGCTAAAGAAGATATTTTCCCTCTCCTTCAGTCCTCATGGGTGATCTGCAGGTTTGGGTTGAGCTTCCAGAGGGTTAGTGCCTACAGAGGTGTTACTGTGCTGGGCACAGTGTCTCCTGGCTAAGCCCTGAAAAGCTGTTGCTCCAGCCCCACTTGCTCCAGCTGGAGCACAAGGGCTGTGCTGGGAGCACCCCTGCCTGCAGAACGATCCCCAAATCCCCGTGACACCAGCCAGGCTGAAGGCAAAGGCTGGGTGGGGAGGAGGTGGTGGAAGAAGTCGCAGCGACTTCCGGGATGCAGTTAAGTAATGGCAAGCTGAGGGTGGGCGATGGGGAGGAGTGACCCTGTTTTGGGTAGGGTGCTCAAAAGCACTCAGAGTTGGTGGGGCTGCTCCAGTGGGCACCTGTACTGACACACTCACTTATAGCCATGAAGCAGAGTCCCAGCCTGGCTGGACCCTTCATTTGGTGAGTGCAGCAAGCTTGTGGGGACAACATGGAGCTGGGGTCTCCCGCTTGTGTGACTGCTAAATTCAACTTTGCTTCCCGTGGTAGCGTGGGCAGCAGCATCCTCAGCACTCAGCCTATTTCTCTGACACATGGTTTTCACCATTCCCCTGCAGGTGGAGGCACAGGAGCACCAGGATGTGGTGGTGTACGACCAGAGCACGCGGGACGTGACCGGCTTGGCTGCCGACAGCTTCCTCTCCATCCTTCTGGGCAAGCTGGACAGCTGTTTCCACAGCGTCTCCATCCTTACAGGTAGGAGCCCTGGGTTACCACTTCACCCGGCACTCGTGGCCTTAGTCTGGAGTTATGGAGCTGTGGCCACACGTGTCCACCTGCACTCGCTTTCCCAGCCACCAGTGGCTCTGGTGGTGGAAGGCAGCCCCGCATGAGGACCAAGGAGTCTCAACCCACGCTGGCATTGCTGGGTCCTCCCTGTGCGTTCATTCCTTGCACTGTCCAGCTCCCTGCTGCTGCGCCCACCAGCCAGGGTGAATGAGAGAGGAGGATATGGGAGGTCGGAGTGACATGGATCCAGCCACCCAAAAGCTGCCCTTCATTCTCCCATCCCTGCACTGCTTCATCCCTGATGAATGTGCCAAAAGCTGGACCCGGTTTGGGCGCTCTGCTCCCTCTCACTGCTGTTAAAGGGAGGGCAGGAGAGGAAATCCATGGGTGTGCTGGAAAGGGGAAGGACGGCAGGGGCAGAGGGTCATCACTGGGTGAGTCAGGGTCTGCTGGAGATGATGTTCTCTGGGCACGAGCGTGCAGGCAGGAGGAGGCACGCGCTGCCCTAATTACAGCCCTTCTGCAGAGTAAAATGGGAGACAGGCAACTGATGAATGAAATGCTCCAACCCAGCAGAGAGGAGGAGAAAGAGGCAGCAAGCTGCCGAAGGGAGAGTTAAAGCTGCCTTTAATTCCCCATGGCTGAGACAGCCAGGCGTCTTCCTGGCTGGCTGCCCACCTCCGAGCTTTCTGCCTGTGGAGGGGTGGGCAGGCGCTGCCCCATGCAGCCCCTCGGTCCTGCTGAGCTCAGCCAGGCTCCTAGATAGTGTCAAAAGCACAGAGACAGGGTTCGTCTCCATTCCCCAAGCCCATCCTCATCTGTGGTGATTGCATACTGCTTTGGGGCTGAGGCAGAGGGTACCGACCTCTATGTCCCTGGGGCATCACAGGAATGGAGCAAGCAGCCATGCCCACAGACCTAGCAGCGTGACAGAGCCTAGAAGGGGGTAGTTGTGAAGGGGAAGGTGGCACAAGCAAGTGGCATTCAGGGACCCTTGCCCGTGCAAGGCATGGGTAGGTGCTGTTGGATTAGAGCAGCTGCGTTGTGGTGGGGAGAACAGAGCAGAGAAATAGCGGGAATGAACTCCCTGGTTCAAGGATTTCAAAAGCAAGCAGTGACTACACGAAATCACATTAAAGCTAATTAACATGGCCCGGGTTGCAGGAACTCTGCTGAGGCCAGTGCTGGAGGATGCAGCCATGAGCTTGCTACAGCCACCACCGGCCTGCCCCAGCAGCCGTGCCTGCAGCTCCAAGGTCATCGCAGCATAAACAAGGGCACGGCTTGGCGCACGGTACAGGAGAAGGAGAAGGCGGATTCAGTCGCATCTGGGAAGGAACCTGCTTAGTCACTGGGACGGGTCAGGAAACAGCCTTCGCAGCATGACCTTGGCACCCTCCAACCCGCTGCTGCTTTCCTAGGTCTGTGCGCTGGCTGCAGCCCCTCACCCCCCGAGTCCTCCTGGAGCAGGGACGGGGCTGGATGAGGTGGCCCTTAAAGCCCTGGAGCCTTCTCCTCCCTGGGAAAGCGAGGGGAGGCTTGGGGGACCCTTGTAGGACCAGTGCACCCCGGCCACATGCACAACATGCCCCATGCTGGATGAGCACAAGCAGCATGCCACCCCCCCCGGCCACCAGCATCACCACTGCTGAGCCCCCCACAAGCAAACCTGCACCCCACTTGGGCGCACGCATCTTCCATCTTCAGGGTGTCCATCTCCCTGGGCTGCAGGAGCCTAGACCCCCAAGCAGGGGTGCGGCTGTGCTAGGCGCCAAGCAAAGCTTAAACCTCCCCAATTAAAAGCACTGCAAGGCCGCAGCCTGATGGGGAACATGGGCTGCCAGCGGGTGGAAAAAATGGGAACCGAAATGTAGAACATTGGGTCATGGCGGCGGCATTTTACATGGAAATCGTGACTGGAAGCAGCTGCGGGGAGCGTCCGGGGGAGGCTGGGCACGCTTGCCGACAGGCGCAGCTTCCTCCTGCCTGCGGTGTTGGCAGCAGCCGGGTTGTTTTAGAGGCAGCTCTTGGGAGGTCTGAGGGGGGATGTGCAGGTTGAGTCTGGTTCTGACCCCTCACCGTGGTGGGGTTTAACCCCTCGATCTGTCTGTTCTGGGCTCAGGCACCTCATCCTGCCCCAGCCCATTCTGTGTCCCAGAAGAGGTGCCTGGGTCCTCCCTGGAGGTGACCCCAGTGAGGAGCTGGGCTGGCAAGGGCTGCCAAAATCTCAGGGTCCTGCCCTGATATCTCAGCCTGTCCCTAATTGGATGCCAGCACCCCAGGGAACCTCATCCTGAGGGTCCCCAAACCCATGTGTCAGCCCTACACAGCCCCAAAGCCTCCCGAGCCCCTCCGTGCTCCCTAACTCTCCTCAGCCCCAGCAGATATTTCTCCAGGGTTGACGAACATCCATGCCTCATCTTATGCAAACGCCGTGCTTGGCCATTCTTGTTCACCTCCAACTCATCAGCCTTCAGACCCTTGAAGCAGCTGGTGGAGGCTGATGAGCTGGGGGTGGCAAGAGCTGCGGCAGGGACCCCTCAAGGGTTAACAGCCCAGAAGCAGCGATTCCAGTGGAGCTGGGAAGGAGGTATCTGAGTCAATTATTCCCAGTCTTGGAAATCATCGGCTTGTCTTCTTTTTTCCCTTTTTTTTTTTTTTAATTGTGTAAGTATAAATAGTGCTGCTTGCTGCCCTCCATCCGTGGGAGCAGAAAGCCTGTTGATTTATATGGTTTTCCTGACATCACATGAAGTGGTGGAAAACTGAATGGAGCCAACATTTTTCCTGCATTACGTAATGCCCCCTCCCTCCCTCCCGGCCCAGCTCTGCTATTCCTGCAGGAGCCTGACTGTTCTTTAACCTTTGTTTACTTCAGCACAAANCTGGCCAGAGCCATAGCGTGGTGCTGAGCTGCTGGGTGCTGGGCTTCACCAGGTCCTCTCCATTTGTCCAGCTGCAGCAGAGGGTGGGGAGATCTTCCTTTGCTCCTGTTCGGTGGCTAAAAGTGACAGCTGCGAGCTTGAGATGCTTGTCCAAATGATGCTCAGGCACCCATCCCGTCCCTACTCCTGGCCCTTGAGCCGAGCACTGGGCTCCTCTCTCCTGTGCCCAAAGCCGTATGCCAGCCAAAGACGAAACCGGGATGGCAGTGTGGCCAGCAGCAGTGGTCCCTGCAGCCCTGACTGCTGGGGTTGGGACCCGCCTTGCGCGGCAGAGGCTCTTCTTATTGCGGTTTCATGCTCCAGGGGAGCTTTATTGTTGCGATATCACGCTCCGACCTGAAACAGGCCCCTCGCTTGCTTTCTGAACTCAAGTCATGAGCTTTTCATCTGGCTCGGGAGCGTGTGTGAGATCATCTTCAGCCCCCCCTCCCCCTTTTGTACCAATTCTTCAAGGAATGTTTAAATTTTCCAGTCCTGTTCTTTCTAAATTTGGAGCGCCTGTTTACTCCCAGGATTCGGAAAGAATGTAACAATATCATCAGTGAGAAATCCCTCCCAGCCCTCCCCTCGCCATCTTCCTCCTCGGTGAGCGGGCTGTGTGGCCATGACCCAGGTCCTCTCCAGCTTGGTAGTGCCGCGACCAGCCAGTGTGGCTGGGGAGAGTTGCAGTTGTGTGGCAGCAGTGATCCAGAGAGGGCTTAGATTTGGGGGATTTCAGAGGAATCTACCAAAGGCAGGTGACTTCAGAGCAGACGAAATGAAGTACTGAAAAAGGAGAGGGGATTTCCGTTGCAGGAGCTGACTTGAGCTGCCCAGGCAGGAGTGGGTTCAGCACTGGCTGGAATTATTTTAGAAACAAGGACTCGGGGACAGATTATTTTAATAAAGAAAA
>VYXH01010777.1:24950-76573 GCA_013397275.1 Burhinus bistriatus
TTTTTTTTCTGCATAGGGACAGTCAAGGATGTTAAACATCAGGGCAGCTGAATGTGACTTTGCGCATCCTTGGCTGAAAATACCGTGATGCTTTTGCGTGTTGTGTCGGTCTGAAGCCACATGCCGGCATCACGTCTCCCTTGCTGCCTGCTCCTCTTGAAACACATAGGGCTGGGGCTGTTTCAGAGGAAAAGAGAAGATAAATGAAAAAAGCCAAGCTAGGCAGGTGCAAAAGCAGCACATGGGCAGGGCAGAGCAGAGGGGACTTGCTTTTAGTCAAAGTCTCAGGAGCTGGAGATGGTGTGTGCATCCCAAAGGCAGCAAAAATAGAAATGAATCTGCAAAACTTGTCATGGCTGACGCTGAAGCTAAAAGCTTAGCAGGATCCAGAACTAGGATCGAGGCATCTTTAAAAACCCAATGTAAGAAAAAAATAATCTAAAACCTAGGAAAGAAAATACCCCGAGCACCCACGCTTTGGTCCTCAGTCAGAAGCTGTCTGATGGGAGTGGGGAAGCAGGACCCCACTGCAGCTGGTTATTTGATGGTCACCTTCCTCATCGCCCACTCTGGACAGGATCACAATTTTATTTGACAACTTTGGTATGTGAGTGTGTCTCGTGGGGATGCAGCATGTGCAGGATGAACTAGCTGGTGGACTTTGGCTCCATCAGACCCTCTGCTTGGTACAGGGGCCTGAAGATGACCGTGTAGGTCAAGCATTAGAGCTATTTCAGGTACCCCCAGACTGCAAGGTCTAAGAGCACTTGTGGACTTACTGGTGTGAATCCATCAGATGTACCCACAAGTTTTTGTTCTAAAGTCAAACTATTGCCTCTGAACCTCCCACAAGCACCTCTCCCCACCTGTGGACATCTCCATCCCATAGCATACTGTGATGAACCGAAAAGCAGATCCTCAGCTGTCAGGAGTATGGGCATGAATAAGGAGGGTGCAGGGTTGGGGTGAGATGGGAAAGCGTGCTCACGTGGGACTCTCAATCTCTTGCTTTTCCCAGATTTGGGAGTTTTGAAGAACCAACTTTGCAAATAATGTGAATGGGAATCCTGGTTGTTCTTCATCTACAAACTGCCTGTGTGACGCTCAGGAACGGAAGAAGGATATAAAATGCTATGGAGGGTGTTACACCTGGCTTTTCTCAGGCCATTGGTGCAGAGGGATTATCTACGGTGATGCTTTTCTTTTGACTGTCCAGAGGGATGGAGGTAGGGCGCTATTGCTAGCCTAGTGGGAGAGGCACTTTTTTAAAAATCATAGCATTGGCTTTAGTCACTTGAAGTTGGACTTCAAATGGTAACACCAAGGTTTGAGATTTTTACAGTCCTGGAGATTTAGGAAACTCTCCAAACCTCCCTCCCCCTCACCCACTTCCCCCCTCCCCGGGTCCGTGGCACCAGATGAGTTGCTTTTTTTCCTGCAGCAAAGCCATCTGGGGCCACTTTGGCCAGGGCAGGACTGTATTTTCTCACCCTCCAGCCCCCATCCAGTGGGTGCTGGCATCCAACCCTGGCCACCCAGGGTGGCGGTGGCCCTAGGGACTGCTCCCAGTCTCTGCAGCCCGAGGTGCAATGGCAGGGTAAGGTACCCTCTTCCCATCCTCCGCCACAACCGGGAGATGCCTGGGAGGGTTTTGGCCCCAGAGGGACCAGCGGCTGAATCCCTGGGAGGGGTTAAGCCAGGTCACGTATGTGCGAGCTGATTGTATTCCAGACCTATGCTCTAAACCTCCCTGTTTAGCAATGCTGTCGTCAGACAACTTGTTTTCCCGATTCTATAATTACCCCGAGGAGCTTCCCCTCCCCTTCGACCGCATCTTTAACCATCGGACCCAGAAAACGCGAGTGAAAGGGACAAAGGCAGAGAGGAACAGAGGAGAAGGGGCTTACAGAAGAGCAGCCCTCCAGTTGCCAAGACTTACAAAAACGCTATGTAATTTCATTTCTCATTTCTGGAAAGCTGACGGGAGGAAGGCAACTTCCTCAGTCAGAGATCGTGATGGGCAGGAGCCGCTGCCCAGTTATAGTTTCCTTCCTTTTGAGAAACCTGCCTCTCCTTGTTTGCCACCCCTTTCCCCAGGCCTACGTCGCACACTTGCGAAAGGTCGGCACTGGCAATTATTATAAGGTCCCGGGGCTGGGTGGAGAGAGGAACTGCTGGCCACTGCTCAGCTGGGCTTGTGCCAGGCTATAGGTACCATTGTGATGTAGGTGCTGAACAGGGGCTTTCTGCTCCCTGCTCTTGCAGGTGGGTTGCATGAGTCTCTCCAACCCACTGCAGCAGTTTTTTTGCTGGTGAGCACTGTGGCAATGAAAGCGAAGCAGGACCAGTGAAGCAGGGCCAGCGAGGCTGGGCATCGCTCCCCAGGTGATGCGCCTCTGCCTCCTAAATAGGGGCTGGAGGGAGGATGGGTGACAGCCTGGCCAGGAGGAGCACCTGGAGAAAGAGGACGAGGGGCAGCAGGCGGTACATGGAATGTGTCTCTGTGCTATGGATGTTGCCTTCCATCTCTCTACTTGCCAGCACTCCCCTGCCCCAGCACCAGCTCCCGACCCCTATCCTGGTCCTGGCAAAGGGGTGAAAAAGATGGGGAGGAGGATGCTGCCTGGGGAATGGCAGCTGCAGGTAGCATCTCCATGTGGCTGGACCTCACACTGATGGAGGAAGGGAGTTGGCTTGCTTGTCTTTTGCTGAGGGTCAGAGGGACACAGGACACCAGCGAGCCTCCTGCATTAGGGATTGCTTGGTGGTGTCATGCCCAGCTCCCTAGCTGCAGCCCTGGGCCGAAAACTAGGTCCAAATGCATCCTGAAGGAACCTGCCAGTATCAAAACAACTTGTGCTGGGGGCTCTTGCAAGTCTGAGGGAGTCAGGCAACCAAAGGGCAGCGAGGGAAGGCAAATTCATGTTTGTGGACCACTGGGTCGGGGACAGGTTGATGATTACACCCCCTAATTCACCACATGATTCTTGCAGCATTCCCCTCAGCTGGCACAGAGCGGCTGGCCAACCACTGCTGCTGCATGACCTGGTGATGGTTTCCACCCTAGTGGAGCCCCAAGCGCAGCTGACAGAGCGGGTCGCAGCAGAATCACCCGCCAGTGTGGGTAGAGCACCACTGGCACAGTGGCAGTGGGAGATGGAGGCATCTCCTTTGCTGGGAGCCATTGGCCGCCAGCATCATGCACCCTCCCTCGTAGTGTTGGAGGTAGCAAATGTGGGGGACCGCGGACCCCCTGGGGAGCTGCTGCAGGAGCTGCTTCCCAAGTGTGGCTCTTGGGGGAAGGCTGCTCCTCTCTCTTCCAGCCTAGTTGGAGCACGATTTGAATTTTATCCAACCTCTGACCCACATCTGATAATAATCAAACCATATTTGTTACAACAACAAGGCTCGTTAGGAGGCTGGCTCTGCTCAGGGAGGGGGGGAGGGGAGAGCACTTAGTTAATGCCAGTGACCTCATCTCATGTGATGTCATTCAAAGGAAAAACACTGAAGTCACTCACATATGGCTCAGCCTGGGGTTTTTCAGCCTGTAAAGCTTCACATTTTCAAAGGCACAATACATGCCCCCCCCTCGCTCCTCCGCTTGCTATAATCCTGAATGATTTTCTGGAGGCCTGGGCTCAGACCAATAAACTTGTAAGGAGCTGTGTGGAGACGTATTAAGGAGTCCCACGGGTGGGAAGGGGGGACAAGTAATTTTCTCCCCCAGGACAAATACAGGGAAGAAAATACATCAACCCCCAACCTGCTTCAGAAGCTACCGCTGATGGATAGACCCCAGCAGAACTGGGAAAGCCCATTCTTAGATATCCACTCAGGCTGGACTTCGGCACATGAGAAGGCTTTGGCAGAGGATGCATCTCCTCCAGACCACTGTCCTTCTCCACTGGGACTGGGCAGATAACTCCATCGACATGGCTGCGCACAGGTGTGAGCAGCCCAGCGCCAGCCCCTTTCCCTGCCAGCTGTTGGGGCCCGTTTGCCTCCAGCTGTTTGAAACCACTCCAGGATAAGCATCCCTCCTGGGTGATGCTCTCGGTGGAGACATCAAAAGGAAAGATGAGCTGCTGGTTAGGGACCTGCTGTCTGGTCCCCAGCTCTGCCTGCAGCAGAGAACCCCGGAGAAGTTATTTAATCTTTTATGCCTCAGTTTCCCCCTTGGGAAATGGAGATAATGGCATTGCCCTTCCTGGCGCAAGGGTTCAGAGTTAGACATCCCCCAGGGGATGCACATTGGTCCAGCCAGGAGCAGCTGTGGGGAGGGGGCAGGACGGGGCGCAGCCGTGGGGTGCCCATCACTGGACGAGGGGCAGCAGGGAGCAGGGATGGAGAGCGGTGCCGCGTATTCCCCCTTCGGAGCGGGGATTTGATCGCACACGGTCCTGGCTGGTGCTGAAATGAGGTGTGGGTATTAGCTTCCTCCCTCCAAGTCCTTGTCCCCACATTAACTCCGCAGGGCCAAATTCGGCGTGGTGCAGCGATCCACCTCCCCGCCGCGGCCGCTCGCTGCCGGGGGCTTTGGGCGGGCAGGAAAATCGGGGTTGCGCCTTTAAGCAGGGAGCGAAGCATATGTCAGGCCCGGCGTTCTCCTGCGTGTCTGTGTGCTGAGTAAGGAATGCGGTCGCATGCCTGACCCGTTAGCTATGAGCGCGCTGCGAGCGCGGCGGTGGACGGACGGATGGGTCGGCAGGGCTGTTGCTCACGGGCTGAGCTCATTCAGGCTGGAGCCGCAGCCGCGCACGCAGGGAGCAAGAGGCGAGGGGGAGGGCGGCCAGGGAAAGGGGGGCTACGCCGGGTCCCCCTACCCCGCTCGATTTTTTTAATGCTTTTTATTTTTTCAGCCTGAAGGCTGGAGCCAGGGGGGGCTGGCGGTGCCCTGCCGCGGGGGTGGGGGTGGGGGCTTTTTTGGTTTTTTTAGTATTTTGTTTGCCCGCCAGCTGTTGTTTTGCTAAGGCAAGAGGTGCCCCGGCGAGCCGCAGCCCAGCTGCCTGGATGCCCGTGGATGTAATGATTGCTCCCTCCGAGGACCAGTTCTGGACAGACATGCGCGAGGGGCAGATGAAGCTGAAGATAAGGGTGCGGAGGATGAAGGAGAGCAGGGACATGAGAGGTTTGTCAGCCGGCCGTCTCCTTTCCTTCCGATGGGGACAGAGGGGGAAGAGGGGGCTGCTCAGAGCCCTGCTTTGCCTGGGGGACGGAGATCGCCTTTGCCGAGCGGCCGACCGGGAGCGGAGCGCGGTGGCTGGCGATACAAAGAGCGCAGGCGGCTGGCGAGCGGGGAGATGGAGGCGAGCGGAGAGCGTGCGGAGCGGGAGCGATCACCAGTTCCCAGCCGCGGGCAAGGTGTGGAAGCGCTTGCGGAGGCAGCTAGCCTGGTCCTGCAGGCAGCAGCAGGAAAGGAGCTGCACGGAGGGGGCAGCTCCTGCAGGCAGGTGAGAGGCTGCCTGCAGCGGGCAGGGGCATCTGCAGCGGTCCCGGCGTTGGGCGGCTTTCCCACCTGGTGTGGGGTTCGGCGAGGCTGCCTGGCCGCGGAGGACCGCTCCAGGGTCCCCTGAACCCATCTTCGTCCAGGCAAGCTTGGTGAGCGCGCGGACAGAGCAGAGGAGGACGAGGGATGGAGGAAGGCTGCAGGAGCCAGGGCAGGCTCTGCCGCTGGCACCTCTGCTCCCTCGGGCGCTGCTTTGGAGGGGTCACCGAGGCTGTGGGCATCCATGCCCCGGGGAAAGGGGAGTGAACGGTGGGAAAAGGACAAGCAAGGGTGGCGAGGCGCACAAGGAGCAATCGGCTGAAAGAGCGCTGTGCTGCTGCCTGCACCCGGGCAGGTGCCCGACGGAGCCATTTCGCTTCACTAGCATGTTTGCTGCCTGCCCATCTTTGGGGGTATTTCTTTCAGAAAGGGGGTTTGCAGTCTTGCCGCCCTCCAGGCCAGGGCGAAGGGCAAGCAGAGGAAGGGGATATTAACTGGAGCAGCTTAAAAATATGCCGAGCCTGGAATGACCTAGATTACTGAAGGGTTGAATCAAGAAACTTCCCCTCCATCGCCACTTAAAATGGGAGCCTGCTAAAAGTGCTTGACAGGTTTTTGTGGCATGAAGTACATAACCCAGTGGTAGTGTCATTAGTAATAAGTCACTCCTGGAAATGACACATTTTTCTTTACTTAGAACGAGTAAGGCTGGTCCAAAACAGGCACAGTCACCGGAGGAAAATCAAGCCCAGCAGCTCAGGGAGCGTGTCTGTGGTTGTGTGGGTGGAGGGCTTCCTTTCTGACGCTTTTCCATTTTTTAAGGATGTTTTCCGCTTGTTTGGGAGAACAGGAGGGGGGTCTGGGACCAGCCTGCGAGGCCAGGATGGGCTGGTGCGGGTTGGAAGACAGCAGGGCGATGTAGCAGCAGATGGGCAGAGGCTATTTGGGGTGACCACTGGGGAAACAGGGAATTCACATGAATCCATAATAGGGCTGATTCATCGGCTTTCTCATCCCCACTCCTTGGAAAAAAATAAAAAGGAGCCAGCAGTGGCGTGATGAAATTTGGTGCCAAGTGAAGGTAGGAGGAAACCTGGCTGAGGGGAGAGCACAGGTGCTGGGCAGGGGGATGTGGGATGGGGACAGGGGACTAGGCGAGCACCAGACATCTCTCTCCGATGTACTGAGGTGGGTGGAAGTAAAAGAGCATCAACCAGGAGAGGGCGAGTTGGCCAGGCTGTGGAGCACCGGGATTCCACCCAGGCGGGTGGGAAGGGCATGCAAGCAAGGAGGCTGCCTGCATCGGGCATCGCTGGCAGGGCTGCCTGCACCAGCCATTGCTGGCAGAGCTGAGGAAAAGCAAAGGGGGCTGCAGCACCGAGAGGGGAACAGCGAGGATGAAGGCATGGGAAAAACTCAGAAACGTCTCAGGCAGCGGGAAGTGCTGACAAAGCCCTGGAGCTTCCCAGAGCGCAGTGAGTAAGGGTGGCAGTAAGCAATGTTTCATCATGCCGTTCAGCTTAGCTGCCGGCACCAACAGGCTCCCACCCAGCACGAGAGCCAGGGAGATGGCGTTTTGTAAAGAGGGATTTTCCCAGCGGCTTTGGGCGTTGATGTGCAGTGTGCCTGGCTCCTCCGCTTTCCTTCCTTCAATTCAACTTACTTCAGAGATGCTCAGCTGAATGCTCAGGCTCACAACCCTGCCAAGGCTGGGCACGATGCAGGCGAGGGCTGGGGTTTTGCAGGTCCCCCCAGCTCTCGTCATCTCCTGCCATGCCTCAATTCAGCAAGGTGGTTTAACACCTGGGGACAGATACGTCGAGGCACTGGGAGCAGCATGTCCCCAAGGGGCTGGGGTGATGGGGAGAGGGTATCTGGGCACCATCCTGGCCACTGAGCCAGCACAGCAGTGGGAAAACCATGCTGGTGTGGTGGCTGCTCCAGCAGCAGGCGAGGCGCGTGCTCACTTGCATGCCCCACTGCCCCTTGCCACGTGCCGCCCTGGCAGCGTCTCTCAGCCACTGCAGGCATTTTAATGAGAGCTGAGCAGAGCCAGGCCTCTCTCAGCCCCTTCGGCTTCTGGGAGCTTTAGGGAGGCAGAGGGTCTCCAGCCCAAGCACAGGTGCAAAACCTGCCGGTGGGGCCGTGGGCTGCTGCAAAAGCCCTAGCACCTGTACAGGGAACTGGTCTCTGAGCAGCTCCAGCTGCTGCTCCTTAACATTCATTATAGGAGCAATGAGGGTGGGCTATAAACCACCTCTTTAATACCCTCTGTAGGTCTCTTCCTAGCTCCTGGTGTGAGACCTATGAGTGAAGAGGTATGGTGTTGTGGCTGCTGGTCCAGGGAGGGTTTGCAGCTCTGGCTGTGCCTGTTCCCCTCCTTCTTGCTGCTACAGACTGATGGCACAGCAGGGTGGTGTGTTACCTCTTCTTCCCTGTTGCCTGCTGGGAGGCTTTGGGTTGGATGTGCTCTACAATGCACATGAGAGGCTGGTGAACAAAGACACATCCCTGCTGCTTGGTGTGTCTCTGGGGGGGCATTTAGGAGACTCATGGGGCTGTGGGTGTTCAAGAGGCACATGGCTCTCCTGAAGAGCAGTTCTGGGGGGAGGCAGGTGCCCTGAGCAGCCCTTTTGCGGCTTCTTTTGGTCATTGGGGCACAGCATTGAGGCCAGAGCTGTTGGGTTGTTTCAAGGGACTCTAAAGGAGGTGAGTCCATGGGGCTGGAGGTGAATGGGCAGTCTGCAGTCACAGTGAGATGTGAGAGGGTTTTCAAGTCCCATTGTTTCCTTGTCTCCATGCCTCCAGCCTAGGAGGATGGCCTCAGTGCAGGGAGGAATGCAGGGAGCAGCAAGGAGCTGGGATAGCCCTGCTTAATGTACCCCACACTTCCCTTTTATCCCCAGCAGCATTTCTGCTAACATCCCATGCAGCTCAATGGATTGTAAATCCCCAAAGCTGGGGCTTACCGCCAGGAGGAAAATGATGCCGCCACCACCACGTCCCTGTCCCTAGCCTGGACTTTGTCACCTTCTGTGTCACCCTCCCTGCACCACCCCTGCTGCCCTGCCTTGGCAGAGAGGGGAGCAGGGCAACTTGCAGGTGATGGGTGATGTGTGAGATGCTGTCAGTGTCCAAACCATAAGCTGGATGTCCCCAGAGACCACTTGAAGGTGACAGCCAAGGCAGTGGAGCAGTCCCCAGGTGCAGCAGGGGCCCAGCTCAGCAGTCCAACACCTCTCTTCTTCCACCTTCTGATCTCCTTTCATGCCCATCAGCCCAGTGCCAGCATTAGGGCTTTTTGTTCACTTTGGTTATAGCCGTCTTATGCAGCCACAGTGCAAAGAGAGACGGACAAAGGGGTTTCTCACTGTGCAGTTTGCTGCTCAAGGGGGAAAAGTTGCAGGGCTCCCCAACAGTTGCAGCAGCACTGGTACCACAGGGGCTTATTCAAAAATGCTACTGGCATCTCCCCCGGCACTGATGGATAGGCTCAGGAAGGATTCCTGGGCTGGCTGCCTCCCCTCTGTGGCATCTGTTCTCCCAACAAATCCAGTTTCACTGGGAGGTTGTCGTAGATGTCCAGCTAGAAAATGTGCAGAGGGGAGGACCTGGCAAAGGTGGGGGTGGAGGAGAAGTTGTAAGGTTTCTCCCCCTCCTCTGTTTGCCACCAGGGCCCTGCAGAGCAGGGCTGGGGGCTGGCCCACAGGGGTCTCTTGCAGGGCAGAACGAGAGGTGGAAGGGAGGGTCAGCACCCTGTGAGTGAAGCCCAGGATGGAGGAAGAAACAAGGTTTCACTTGCACACTTCTGGCACTAAGTTGCTCAACACCCCACATCTTGGTTTGCCTCTTTCCTCTGGGAGGGGTGACAGCACTTTCCCCCTCCTAAAAGCTGCGTTTCTTTTCAGCCCTACCATGAGCTGGATGCCACTAAGGGGTTTTATGTCTCTGGGGGTATTGCTGAATGAATCCCCCCAAAGCCCTCCCAGAAACCTGCCTGACACTGGTTCTTGGCTCCTGCTTCCTCTGTCTTCAGCAGGAGCCGTGAAGGCGTCCCCACTTCTGGCCTGGTTACTTGTGGCCAAACATCCCCCCTCTCCTCCTGGGCCTGACCTCTGCCTCATGTAATTGCAGGAGGCAGGAAGACACTAGGTTTTCAAGGGAATGGTTTTGAGAGCCCTCAGAAGTGCTGGAGCCATGAGCAATGCACAGAGCTGTGCCGCGCAGGGACCAGCTCCTCCCCAGCAAGCCCTTGCCAGGCTCGAGGGGAGCATCAAGAAGAAACCAGAGATCACCAAGCACCCGCCTCATGTCATATACAAATCCTTCCTCAGCTTAATTCCCCGTGTGCCAAGAGAAATGGTGCTCCCAGCACCAGCACTGCAAATAAAAGAGGAAAGACCAGAGAGACCTAGTGCTGCTCTGGCTCTTCATCCCATGGGGCTCTGCTGTCCTCTCCCAGCAAAAGCTGGGATCCATGGCCTGGGGTATAGAGAGGGGAAAGCCCAGGTATCTGTTGGAGCCCAGCCAGGGACATTCACTGCCTTTGGGATTGTTTTGAAGAGCTGCTTCGCTTTCTAAAAATGAAAGGCATGCTAGAGCAGCCAGCGTGGGGTGGGGTGGGCTGAGTGTCACTTCAAGGCTGGGATGGTGTCGGGTACCCAGCGCCTTCTCTAGAGTTTCCCCCAAGCCTGGGCTGCCCTCAGCAGCTGCAAGCATGGGGGAAATGAGGACAGGTGGGATGGGAGCATGCCCGGGCTCCCAGACACAGGGTTGAGGCTTTGCTTGGGACAAGCAGGGCGAGCTGTGGGTATTGTTTCAGGTGCCAGCATCCTCTGGTTGCTCGCAGCATGCTGGGGTAGGCACCGCAGCCAAGGGTGCTGTTGCCACTCTGCAAACGTCCCCACCTGCTTCGCAGCTCCCTCTGTCCCTGCCTGGACTTCCCCAGGCAGGGCTGGCAGAGGACCTGCTGCCATGCAAGTGCCGGCGGAGGCAGGCAAGGGGGAGAGAGTGGCGTGCCCCGACCTGCTTTAGCTATGAGATCACCCTGCGCTCCTGGCTTTTAGAGAGCGATATGAAACCGTACATGGCCCTGGGTTGCTCTTGACGGGTACAAGTGAGCGCAAGAGGCTGGGGACCTGGGATGAGAGCCGACATTGATCCCTGGGGCTGTGCTTGCATGCACGCTCCTCCTCAAAAATGTGCTGGCTTCCTTCAGAAAAATTCCCATGTTGTTTTGCATGAGTCCAGGGGTCAAATCTGCGCCCCACTTGACCCCATGTGCAGCAGGCTTCCCTAGGGGCAGCTGAAGGAAACTCTTCCTGCAGGGTTTCTGCTTGAGCATCCCCCAGGCATCAGCAGCATGTGCTCAAGCGTGGGGCGAAGTAGGGAGGTCGCACATGTCAACACGGGGCTCTGGCCGGTGATTTACTCTCCTTGGCAATGGGGATGCAGCACAGGGATGAGCAGTAACTGGAGCTGTGCTGCACCTGCACTGGGCCTCCTGCTTTTGCTCTGATTTAATGTCCCAGTTGAGAGGTGATGTCATTTCAGAGGGAGCCAGAGAAAAGGAAGTGCTAGAGAAGATAAGGTGCTTTAACTCTGCCCCTCCCGGCTTGGCTGGGTTTTGAAGCTGGGAGCTCTGTTAACTGCCAGCCCGGAAAACATAGGAGAGGGGTTAGGAAAGAGGTTGGTTGGAGAACACCTGCCTCTTGGGGCAGTGGGAGCTGACACCAGGAGCTCACACCAGGAGCTGCTGAGATGGAGGGTGATGGAGGACCTTGGATGTTTCCCACTGGTGTGAGCACAATTTTGTGTGCTGCTCTGGCTTCTCCATCACCTTCACCTCCCAAACACAGGTGTGGGTTGTCTGCAGTACTAGTCATACCCTGCCAGAGCCTGGGTACCACACCAGCAGCCAGGGAGGTGCTGCAGGAGGGTCAGCAGAAATGCTGGAAAGGTGCTGGAGAAGGTAAATTGAGAATGTGCCAAGGCTGCCCTTCTTCTGAATGGGAGAGAGACTGAATGGCAAGGTCATTACCAAAGGCTCATTAAAAGGTCTTGTTTAGCTGTGGAGATGGGCCAGCAATTCCCATGGTGTTGAGTCCAGAGACTTGGACTTTCAGAAAGATCTCATGGGGGCATCCTGGTCCCTCTGACAGTCAAAGGTGGAAAGGTGGCCAAGCCCCAAAGTCATCTCTGCCCTTCGGGTGATGTCAAGCTGCATACGGTCATTTGCATGACTGGGAGAACCTCAAGGGAGACTGGTTGGGCTGATACAACCCAAGGTCCTCTCCGTTGCACCAAGATGCCACCCAGATGTCCTCAGCTGGAGGGGAGTGAGGTTTGGCCACCACTAGCCAGGCCCAGCTCTACCTCAGAAAACAGGATCGGTGAGCAAGAGCAAATCACCAGTGGCCTTATGCAACCACGCAGGACGTGCAATAGCACTGGGATTTTCCAGCTGCCCACCATGCAGGCAGGGCAATGCTTGCTGCCCTGCTTGAGTCAGTGCTCTTGTCGCTAGAGACAGGGGGACCGGCTTTCAGGCAGGCTCAATCACATTTAGACTGTGCTTTTGACCATGCCAGACACCGTGGTGATAGCTCTGGCTGTCAGGTGCCACCTACCACAGCCCCAGCTGGGGGTTGTCTTTCAATATCGGGCTTCGAGATGCTCAAGCTAGGTATGACTGCCCAGCAGCTTGGTGTGGTAAATTGGGTGCTGCTTGCTGTCACATTCAGTAAGGTCAGAGCATGAAAAACAGCAATGGCCTTCAGGTACCAATGTGCCAGTCTGGTCCGACGTGGTGGAAATCATGGGCTTGCAGGGGCTGGGCAGAGGGGGCAACTCTCAGAAATCGCAATGTGTAAGTGTAGCCATTGCGGCAGGGTTTGTGCTGACCTCCCCAGCCAGGGGAACTTTGCACCATGGTGGGCTTCCTTGTCATCATCCTGCCCTGGCAGGTTTTGCTATCAAAAACTGACCCTGGTTGTTCTCAGAGTAGTAGGCAGCCAAGAAAAGGACTTTCTCTTCCTGTCATTTGCCTGAATGAAGTTGTGAAGAGCAGGAGGGAGTGCAGGATGCCTCACATGTGCATTAATATCCAGCTGCGGCAGGAAAAACTGGAGCTGGGTCTCTATTCCTTCCTCCATGTGTGTGGCACAGTCATCACAACGTGGCTCCACTGGTTAATGACGGCTGTTGGCTTTTTGCTCTTCAAGGCTCTGTTCTCAGTGTTGCAAGGTTATCACCACTTTGTCCCCAGCCTGGGCCTCAGGGTGCCAGGTACTGATGGTCTCAGTCTCACTGTTATGAGCTCAATGTCCCCATTTTCTCCACAGGAGGCTTTGCCACCTTCTCGTCCTGCTTCCCGGGGCTCTGTGAGGGGAAGCCAGCTGCCATCCTGCCGATGAGCATCTCCCAGCCATGCTTGCCTGTGGCCAACGTTGGCCCCACACGCATCCTGCCACATCTCTACCTGGGCTCCCAGAAAGACGTCCTAAACAAGGTATGACCCTGTCGAGGGGACGCATCCTGCCTGTCCCATCTGGGATCTCAGCCATGCAGAGGGGTGAGGGCATTAAGGACTCTTCTCCTGCCCGGAGGGAGGAACACACATGGTTGGTCTGACCCTACCAGGAGGCTGAAGGCAGGGAGTGCATAGGCAGAGCCCAGGAGAACTAGGGAGGGTGGCTGCAGGATGAGTCGTCTTATATTGATGAGCTTTGGGGTGGTCAAACTCTTCCCAAGGTCCCGTAGCAAACTCAGGGGCAGGAGGAGCACGGCCAGGAAAACACCTAGGCTTGGAGGGGGAGTTACCACAGCTGGAGGGAGATGTGGAACAGGAGCCAGCTTTGCACCCACCCACCTAGCCAGCCAGGCTGCCAGATAACACAAATTTAAGCAACCCTGCGATCCCCTTGGGAGCCAGAGAGAGTGGGAGCAAGCTGGGTTATTCAGCCGCAGCAGCAGGGGCTTGTTCAGGAGGTCCAAAAATGAGGAAAGTTTTGCTGTGGGGAGAGAAGAGAAAAGAGGGACAGTGCCCTTTTAAAGGTGCTGGAAGGGCTGTGCTGTGATGTCACACCAGGGAAGGAATTTTGTTTAAAGGAAAAATAACTGCGAGAAGGAAGAAAAAAGAATTGCAGTTAAATGCCGCCGGGCGCCTGCCTACCGCGGGCAGGAGGGAGCCAGCCAGGCGTCCTCACCCGGGGCAGGCGAGGAGGGAGAGGGACCATGATGCTGGAGGGGGGTTGGAGAAAGGAAGGAGAGAGAAATTATATACAGGGAGTAGAAGGAAATGGAAGAGAAAAATGGCAAGAATGTGAGCCCGGGAGCTGGGCTGGCTCCGCTGAGCCGAAGCCAGGCTCTGCAGAGCCTGCTGGGGTGGGCAGGAACCGGCCACTGGAGAGCCAGGGCCAAAATCCCGGTGTGGTCTCCTGAGAAGCCAGTGTTAGGCAGGGAAATTGATGGTTTCCTTCCCTCCTCACCTCCTTGGAGAGTTTTGTTCATCTTTTGGAGCTGTGTTTTCTGCCTCCTTCACGATGTGGCCAGAAGATGCTCATAGGCAACAGAGCAGGGTCAAGTGCAGAGGCTGTGCATGCTTCTCTTCTCCAGCACATTGCAAAGGAGAGATCCCCCATGGCAGCTCCATGCACTGTCACGTCTGGAAGGACTCTTTTATCTCCATGTTTCCTCCTTCTGTTTAATTCTGGGTCTTCCGTGGAATAGTGCAGTCCAGGCACTGAGACCCAGCAGCTGGCACAGATGCTCACCCATTTTTTATAAGCAACCTGCCCCGAGTTGTACAGGTGATACCTAATCTGATGGGATGGGAAAAGAGACAGGGGTCAGATGAGCCATAAATTTGGTGTCAGCACCGCATACAGGTGAAGCTGGCCATAGCCCTAGGAGGGAAGGAATGGAGGTTGGTGTGGATGCAGCAGTACGCACCCAGCAAGCCAGTTCCCTGATAGATGGCCTGTGGATCAAACCTCACCCCCTCATTGCAGTTTTTCATCTGACCCTATTTGCCTAGGGTCTCCCTTGTGCCATTGCATTTTATTGAGTCAGAAATGTGGGCAGTAATGGTGGCCATTGAGTGCTCAAAGCAGAAAAGTCACACAAAACAAGTCCAGGTTCACTCCAGCATCAGAAAGAGGGAAGAGATGGTTCCCCTCACCACCTGCCTGTGTCCCAACGCAAGAGTATATGTTCACAGTGAAGGACTGTGAACAACAAGCAAATCTGTGAGAACTCCCGATGTGTTTCTGAGGGGTGTGGGAGCAAAGACATGGGTGAACGTAGGGTGCTACCAATGACTCGCCTCACTTTGTTGGTGAGAGGCCTCCTCTCTCCCTCAGCTGATACTTTCAAAGCTTTCAGCTAGAGTTTTCGCTGATTTTCTTTCTTGTACTTTCCTATTCCTCTCATACTGGGGTTCTGGGGTTTTCCCTTCTGGGACCCCTTGCAGGTGTCTTTGGTCTTGCTTACTTTTACTTGGACCAAAGTAAAGATATGCTGAGGTTCAAACCTGTGTCATCTAAATTGACACAACCTTCTCAGCTAGTTTCTGCTGTGCTACCATCAACTAGGCCAAGGCAGCAGTGAGAGACCCAGAGGAGAAAATACTGGCATGGGAAAAGGCAGGTAGTGCACGGCAAGGCATATCTTCAGCACTCGGTGCTGGCTGAACTCAGCCAATCATTTGATTGCTTCTTTCCCTCCAGGACTTGATGACACAGAACGGGATAAGCTATGTCCTCAACGCCAGCAACTCCTGTCCCAAGCCAGACTTTATCTGTGATAGTCACTTCATGCGCATTCCTGTCAATGACAACTACTGTGAGAAGCTGCTTCCCTGGCTGGACAAGTCCATTGAATTCATTGGTGAGCTTTTGTTACAATGGTTGCAGACCCTCCAGTTCTCAGCTTTCAAAACCTCTTCACCATGGTCTTACTCCCAGCAACTCTTATTCTTTCACACAAAGGGGTTGAGGGTTGGCGGGGAGGCTAGAGTCATTTTGCTCACCATCTCTGACCGCATTGATGCTTTTCTCTCTGTTTCCTCTACCATGCTCCAGACAAGGCCAAGGTGTCCAGCTGCCAGGTGATTGTGCACTGCTTGGCTGGGATCTCCCGGTCAGCCACCATTGCCATCGCCTACATCATGAAGACCATGGGTATGTCGTCAGATGATGCTTACAGGTGAGTTTTCCCCAGAGGGCATGAAGGGGTTACGCCATTATGCTTCACTCCAGGGAAGGAAAGCAGGCTGAGCCCAGAAGGAGAGGGTGGGAGCTCCTTGAAGCTCTCTTGCCAGGGCTGAGTCCCAGTGAAACCAAACCAAACCTCCCTTCATTAAGTGCATGCAACAAGGAATGGTTGGGAGTGGTAAAATGGAGGGGGGAGGCAGTCCCAGCTCTACCCCTGGGGCATCCTGAGGCCCCATGGTTCCCCAAAACCTCTTTCTTTAGAGGGGCTGGTCAGAAGGTCCTGGACGATGTCTCTTCTCCCCAAAGAGGCTGAGAGAGTAGGGGTGACCCCTGAAGGACCAAGCACCAACTGGGGCTGTCTGTGCCTCTTGGCAGGTTCGTTAAGGACCGTCGCCCATCCATCTCACCCAACTTCAACTTCCTGGGCCAGCTCCTGGAGTACGAGAGGAGCCTGAAGCTCCTCAAGGTCCTGAAGTCAAAGGGTGACCGGGGCGAGGGGGATGCCCAGCAGGACCCAGCAGAGGCAGCTGAGGGCAGCCGGCACCCCCCACCACCTACCTCAGAGAAGGCTGAGGAGGTGCCAAGAGGCGCCAGGTCGGCGTCCCCCCACGGTGACCCCGAGCGGCAAGGTGGGACCACGAAGGTCCTGTCGCCCACCGCCCTGCAGCAGGGACTCAACGGCTTGCACCTCTCCTCTGAACGCATCCAGGACACCAACCGCCTGAAACGTTCCTTCTCCCTGGACATCAAGTCCGCCTACTCCCCCGGCGTGCGGCAGGAGCCCCCTGGGCCCCCCGGCCCTGGGGATGCCCCCAAACTCTGCAAGCTAGACAGCCCCTCAGGCCCTGGTGGCCTCAGCCCCTTCTCCCCGGGGGCGGACAGCCCTGACCGGCCAAGCGGGCCCGACCTCCTGCTGGAGGCCAAGGTGAGGCAGCGACGGAAGCACCGGCACCCAGCGGGCTCGCCGGCCCATGGGCTTAGCCTCAACGTTGGTGGGGCCTGCGCCACACGCAAGAGCCCCAGCACTGAGGACGGGCTGCCGCCACGGCTTGGCCAGCCAGCTGCTGCTCCTGGTGCTGCCACCACCACCACCTGGAGTGGGGTGCACCTGGAGTCCCCCAGCACCCCCTCCGGCGAGGCCGGTTGGTACTTTGGCACGGACTCCAGTGGCACCGGCGGTAGCGGCGGGAGCCTGTTTGCTAGCGCCAGCCCGTATTCACCACCATTTGGCTGCGGTGGGGTGGCAGGCGGCTGTGAGATCAGACTGAGGGACAAGGCGCGGGCCGAGCCACGGGACGGGCGGCACAGCTGGCACGAGGAGGCCGGCGCTGAGAAGCAGTTCAAGCGGAGGAGCTGCCAGATGGAGTTCGAGGAGACCATGTCTGAGGGCAGGGCCCGGGAAGAGCTGGGCAAAATCGGCAAACAGTCCAGCTTTTCAGGCAGCATGGAGATCATCGAGGTGTCCTGACACCCATCCAGGGTGCCTGGAGAGCTGNCATGTTTCTCTGGCTAAGTATCCTAAAAATGCTGCACTGGAGCAGCCATATACATATATAAATATATATTATATATAATATAAAGAAAAAAAAAACCTGAAAACACACACACAAAGGAAAAGGTAAATGGTTTTACTGCGATTTTTATTGAGACGTAAATAATATTTCAATTTTTTTGTTTTGTTTTTAATTTATTGAAGCTGTTCATTCTGGCAATGATTTGCAGACAATGTGGGGCGGTACTTTCAGCTCTATTTTTACTGTGTATGGTATTTAAATCTGAAATACGAGTTTCTAAGCAATATCTGAGGCCTGTGGCTCCTTCTATAGCTCATGTCGACAACAAAGATTTTCACCCCCTTCCCTCTGGGCACAGCGACAAGGGGAACAGGGGACTCTTCTGGGCACTTTTTCTAGAAATGAACAAGCAAATGAGCAAACCATAAAACCTTCTTAAAACACAAACTGAGCCAGAAAACTCTCTTCTGGAAGCTGCTGATGCTTCTTCATCCCTTGGTCTCTGTTTGCTTCTCCACATCCTCATCCCAGCCATCACCCCCGTCCTGGCCATCATCCCATCCCAGCCATTGTCCCCATCCTGGCCGTCACCCCATCCCATCCGTGACTCCCTCCCCTACCCTGGGCTGGCCATCCTCACTGGAGAGGGCAAGGAGGGAGTCACCTGAAATGGAGGGAAGGGTGCTGGGTGTCACCTCCAGCTGCACGGGGAAAGGGAAGGCATTGGAGGCAGGGAGGGGAGGCTGGTGGTAGTTGGGATTTCTTGTCAGGGGTGTCTTGCTTGCCCATCCCAGCCCCTTTGCTCCCCCTTGCCTCAGCCACCTTGCTTGGGAGGTATGGGCACTGTTTTCCCTTTGGGGGCGATGGTTTCTCAGGCTTCCCCCATCCTTCACTTCACATCCAAGAAACCTGTGCGGTGTTTGCAGGTGCCAGGACTCCCCTGGCCCTGTTCCCCTCTGGGCCAGCTCCCCTCCTTCCAGCAGGTGATAATAAGCTGGCCAGAAATGAAGCTCTGCAAGCACACAGAGGGTACAGTCGACTTTTTTTCAGAGGCATTTGGCTGCTTTCCCCTGTCCCAATGGGGAGTCAAGCTCTTGTCCTCAAACCCCAACATCAGGCTTGCTGAGAAGCTGCTTTCTGGAGCTGTAGGCACTAAACTGCCTCCGCTGCAAAGCACATCTCTCCCTGTGGCTGTCTTTGCTTTCTCCCTTTTCTTGCTCTAGTTTGCAAAGCTAATACCTCAGGGGTCTTTGTTCGTGCATGTCTGTGTCCCGTGTCATCCTTGGAGTGATGTTTTTTTCTTTTCTGGGTCCACATGGTTTCTCTCCCTTTCCCTTGTTCCTCCTCTCGTTGTTCGTTTCTATCTTTAAATCAAAATACACATGATGAAACCAAATGATCTCAGGTTTAAAACTGAACACAAAACAGAGGTGTGAGGAGCTGCAATCATGCGAGAAGGGGCTGCTCGCTTCGGCTGGTTGCTTCCCCAACTGTGTCTGCAGTCGAGGCGAGTCTCCCTGGAGGCTCCTCATTCTCTTCAGGCTGACTTTAGTTTTTTTGATTTTCTATGGGGCCATTTAGTGAGATGCTGGGGACCTCCACGTGCTCCTGCCTGGTTCCCTGAGGTGTGGTGGGGAGGAACGGAAGTGACTGGAGAGCCAAGGACCACCTGCCTCTCTCCCCACATCACTTTTGATGAGGGTGAAAGATCTTATAGTCACCCCTCAAAAGCCCACTGCCACCCATCACTGCCTCCAGCAATCACCTCAAACCAGCTCAGTGTTGCCAACCTGAACATTTCTCCCTTCTGGCCATAAAAGGACAATGACACTATTTTCTAAGCTCCCTTTTTAGATTCCAGTAAGCATTTGGGTCCATCCCATAAGCCGGGCAGCTATTCAGGAGTTGCACTTGCAGCAGGGTCTCCTAAGTGGGCATCAATGTCAAATCTAAGGAGGGAGGGAAAAAGACTTCATCCTCCCTCTGGTAAGCCCCCTGAGCCCAGGGTTAGTGTTGCCTGCCTCCTGCCCAAGCAGTGCTGCTGGTCCCCCTTCCCTTCCTGCTGCCATTGTCAGTGGCATCTCTTCCCAAGCATGCTAGGGGTCATTGCCTGCTGATCTCTGCTCCGTATCGCTCAGTTCCTGCCCATCCCGTAGTCCTCCAGGGTTGATGCCAGCATGGATCAACTGAGCTCAGGTCAGGCAAGTAAGTTACTGGCAGGAGCTGGTTAGGTGTAGCTTTGGGCAATGGAGAGGGGGCTAGATGGCTTCCCAAAGGATTTAATAAAAAGAGATCAACCAGTCGGCACAGCCAGGTGGGGAAGTGAGACAAGGTGCTAGTGACCTCTCATGTAACTCATCCCGTTAGCTGACACAGTGTGTTACAAGTGCAAAAAAAGCTGGAGTAAGTCAGGAAGGAGAAGGTGCGTGTTGTAAATGAGGCTCTAAATGTCTGCAAAGAGGCAGGTATGTGGTTTGCTTTTTGTGATCTCCACTCTGCCATCCCCTGGATGCACCTCAGCCATGTTTGAGGCTTTAGCACTACGGACTCCTCTCTCCTCTGAGACCAGAGCAAAGAGAAGTAGATTTTAAGGTTAGTAGATCATAACTGCCAAGAGACATTCATGACCCAGCTCTGCAGTCTTATTTTGATGTACTTTGTGTTCATCCTTCCCCTTTACTTTGGGCATGTGCACTAGAAGCCCTCTCGTGCAATATTTTAAGGCTACATCCAGAAGATAGGCCTTGACAGAGCAGTTCTGCAAAAGTGTCTCCTGCCAGTGCTGACCCAAAGCCATCAGGGTCACCGAGTGGCTTGCAATTAAATGATTTTATTTAAAGTCAGACTCTGTCTAATAGACCACTTTGTCCATGAATCAGAGAGATGTGAGTTATCAGAAGGATGGATGTGCTGGCTGGTAGCCCTCCCCATCATCTGTCAGTCAAGTCTTTTTATGGGCTCTCACAGCCAGACAACCCAACCCAAAGCCTCACTGAAACAAACAATCATCTTTCCATGCCAATCTGATGAGGATATATTTATTAGCAGGGACCCACAGTGGCAGAATTGTGAGCAGAGGAGAGGAAAGGTCTCTCCTTTCAAGGGAGGAACCAACAAAGCCATTGAGTGCCTGACAATCACAGTAGCAGCAACGGCTGAGCTTTCCACCACATGAAAGATGGAGCAAACCACAGCTTTCCTTCAGGCTAGAAGGGACATTGCACCCTTCTCTCAAGCCCCTGCCCATCCCCAGGGCTGAGGCCCCCAGCCACCTCCTTCCTGGCTGCCTTTCAGAGGGCTGAGTGAAGCCGGCAGGAGGGAAACGATCAGGTTGGCAACACTGAGCCAGAGGCTTAGGTTGGAGCAGGCTTGTCCCCAGCCTTGGCAGCAGCATCCCCCGCCCCTGCTGCCTTCTGGGCCCTTCTCTTTGTCTGCTTGTTTCTTTGGCCATCCAGCCCCATTACAGTTGCCCCTTAGGAGACAATGACCCCCCAGAACCCCCTCCTGCTGTCCCCTTCCCCCTCCCATCCTTAATACTAATGATAATAAGCTATCAGTGTTGTCATTGCAATCTATGAATAATAGATTTGAGTATTTATGATTATTATTATGATTATTATGGTTATGACTCTGTACTTTTTTTGCTTCTTAATCTTTGTATGTTGCTCTTTGTTTCTCTGTTGTGAATAAACGCAAGGCCCCATCATACCTTCTCTCTGCTCCCCGCAGCCCGGCTGGGCCTGCGCTGTCCCGAGTCCCAGGAGGCAAACCCTTGTCAGAGGAGCTGGAGGGTGGTGCTTCCTAAGGGTATAAAGACATCCAAACCCGGGGCAGATCCATTGTCTTAACTCTTCCCTTCCCTTTCTGCAGCTCCTCTCCCCCGTACAGGTACCTCTCATGTTTGCAAGAAGCAGGATTAAATCGCAAAAACTTAAAGTTTGTGTAACAGCTTCAAGGAGCGTTGGCCAGGCATCCAGCTCATGGAATCGGCTCCTCCTGTTTGTCATCCTCTCACCTTCTTCTGCTGGCTGCGCCTACAGGCTGAATCTTCACCCGCAAGGGCTTCTTGCTCTGCTGTCGCAGCTGGTTTGCAAAGCTCCCCCTGCTCAGCTGAGCCCGTGTGCTGGCACCCCATTTTAACCAGGTGCCCTGGGCTTGCTTGGCTTGAGTGTCCTCCTTGGGCGGGTGAGCTCCCCCTGCCCAGGGACAGCACAGCCTGGGGAGGACACGTGGTCGGTGTTAGAGCAAGCTCAGTGGCAGAGCAGCAAGGAGAGATGTGAGTGGCCTCCGGTACCTGGACGAATTCAGAAAGGGGCTGGGAATGGCTCCTGACATGGTACTGGGTACAGCTTTTATCCAACACTGATAAAGAGGGGGTTCGTAAGCAGATAGAATCTGGTGCTGCTTTTTTGCACCCATCACCTGGGCTTCTTGTACAACCTGGATGTTTCCAGATGACTTTAAGTGAAGGAGGAGACATTAGGGGAAGGGAAGAGGAATCCCATCTGCTCCAATGTACGAAACACTCTCTGTACTGTGCCAGCCCCATGAAGCGTCTTTTTAATTTGCAGGGTTTAACACCACCCTTCTCCAAGCAGCCTGGGCACGGTCTCTTGTCTCTGTCGTGACTTCGCTTCGCCGTGGGTTGGCGTCCTTCTCATCATGCTGTGCTGAACTCATTTCTGAGGTTGCTCTGAGACCACATCAGAAAGCAGAGAGCTCAGGTCTCGCCCCTTTCTCAGGGGACCCTGGCAGACCCCTGTTGGGGTCCTGGTCCGGCGTCACCCTTCCTACCTCACCTGCCTTTGGGGCAGCCGTGGACAGGGAGGGAGCAAGCAGGTCCTAACAGCACCAGGGCTGAGCCTCCTCAGCTCCTGCCCCTGTCCCTGCAGGATCAGGCCCTTCCTCAGCAAGCACAACACAGGGAGGGGGTCTGTGCCCACCCTGGTGTAGCTGGGGACTACCAAGCAGGGAAGAGAGGCTCCGGCCACAAGCCCCACCATGCTCCCTTCCTTGCTGCCGATTCGGCCAGCGCCAGTGTCGGACCCGGGGAGACACCCTGCCCCTGCCTCGCCTTTATTTATTTATTACCAGAGGCTGTAAACACCAGTGCTTTTCTACCCTCTACTTTCTTTTCCTTTCTTTTGTATTTTGGAACAACGTGTTGTAATAAATACCCAAATAGATGTTTTAACAGCTGGTGTCAGCCTTGGTTTTTGAGGGTCAGACCTTGTCAAGGTGGGGCTGGAGGGTCCTCTTTGGGGGTTTGGGGAGGGCAACGGATCTTCGGTTGCATCAATACAGGCCAGAGCCAGCGGAGAGGTGGACACACAGCCAGAACTGGACACACAGCCAGAGCGACATCTATGTATAGGGCCCAGCGGTTGGAAGCTGCAGCTACGCTAACTCAGAGGCTAAGGGATTAGGGCACTAAAAATTAATTGGGGCATTTATGGGCCTGCGGACTGCAAACAACCACCCTAGGGGTTTCTGATGGTCTGGTGTGTGATTTGTGGCTCTGAAGCTGTAGGCAGGCACCTGAGCAGCCCCTTTCTAGTGGGAAAGGACTGGCCAGGTCCTGCTCCAGATGGGTACATACAAGTGTAGGGGATGGTACAGACTGCCGAGCTAAAGAGCACAAAGGCGTGGAGTGTTTGCATTGAAATACATTCTGTTATTACTTATTATTATTATTAAATTTTTTTTGCCTCCCACCTATGCTCTGCTCCCACCTTCCTCCTGGCATGGTAGCAGCGTGTAGCTGCACACATACTGCGCACTACAGTTAAACTCTAAAAACCTTCCCCTGGTCCCTCCATGGCTGACTGAGCCATCGCCTCTTCCCCATGGCAGCAGCTGTGCTGTGCTCCGGGGCAGCTGGAGGGTACCGACCAGCAGCCCCATTTCGGCTGGGCTGTGCTCAAGCAGAGGCTGGCGGAAACATTTCTCTGCTCCCCCTGCAGCAGGTTTGGTTTGGAGGGAGGAGAAGGCGTGAACAAGCTCCCTGCAGCTCTGGCTCCAGAAAGCCGCAGCACTTATTGACTTAAGTGCAGAAGGGACATCCCTCCCCATGACTGTTTTCCACAGACCAGGCTAAATCCCCTTGTCTTTTATAAATCCACTCCCCTCATCCAGCTGCAATTGCTGAGTCTTTTGTAAAACCTCTGAAACTACTGCCATCGTCTGCTGCTGGGGTAGAAATTACACTGCCCAGCATGAAGCTTCAGCCTTGTGCTCGGCTGACCCCACTAGTGGCTTCAGAGAAGCTGTTGGCATGCCTTCCTCTCTCAACCACTCATTGCCATGTGTGACATGGAAAGAGAAAATTATTTAATACAGAAATGTGAGTGTTGCTCCCATCTCCCTCCCCATTTACTGGCTCCTGGCTTTGTTTTTCCAAACCACTGCCCTGGAGAAGATGCTGCAGCGGACTTCCCAGGGCTGACATCTCGTGTCACTGCTTCCACAGGCACAGCTAAATCCTCCTGTGTTTTAAAGAGAAATTCCCTCTGGGCCAAGGGACTGCTGGGCCATTGGGTCACCGGCAGCGGTGTCCATGTGGGATGGGACCCAGGTGATGCTGCAGGGTATCTGCTCTTAGCTGGGGCTACAAGTATGCGGAGGCTGTGTTCCCTGGCAGAGGCACCCATTGGTGCGCACCCAGCACAGGTTCCTCCCTCTGCCCCAGTGCCAAGGCTGCCTCTCCTCCCACTCCTTGTGGTTCGCAGGGTAGAAACCATTAGTGCAACAAGAAACCCAGGAACGTCCTTTTTCCAGCTCTTGGGCTTTTATTGACTCAGAATGGCTGCCAAGCCTATAAATAAATGTTCCTTGAGCTAAATATAGCAGCCACTGAAATAGGCTGCTGGCTATTTATTTAGCTTGTGGCCTCTTTGAAAGCTTGCCAGTCCGTACTGCCTCTACCTTTGTGCTGTCCCACCCCAGGCTGCGGCCACCCACTGCGGGGGCATGGCTGAGTCAGTGTGGGAAGGGGGTCATAAAAAGTCATCCCTTTCTCCACAGAGCTGGAGAGCCAGGGTGGCAGGGTCCGGCAGCTGGAGGAGCTTTGGCCCCCTGCACCCCTGCCCAGAGAGCTGGGGGGTCCCCAGGAGGGACATTTGCTGGAGCAGTTGGGCAGGCTGAGCCAGCCACAAGCCGGTTTCCTCTCCTGGGAGAACTCGGGACCTTTTTCCAGCACTAGAGCCTGGAAAAGAGAATTCATCACCTCCCGCAGGCTTTCCAGCATTGGGTGATGTATGTTGCTTTTCCACACTTTGCAGGTAGTGTAAATACTCCTGGTGCACAGAGATGCTGTGTGTCAGGACCCTGAGGGCACCTGGGGGCATGAATTGTCCCCCACCCATGCACCCCTGCTAGAGTCAGGACACTCAAACCTGTACCCCAACCTGTGCCATGGCTGTGACCTGGTCTCTGGCCCTGGCTGCTGGTTGGACCTCAGGCAACGCTGCAGCCATGTCCCCTGCTGCTCCTGGTGGGAGCCCCTGGCTCAATCCTGTTTCATTGCATGTCTGGGAGATGCCGTTTGCTGCATCAGTGAGATGAGCTTAATAAGGGCACCGCACTCTGAGACCTTCCGTGGGATGTGTGTTTCTCCAGAGCCCTATTGGTTGTGCATCAATGCAAGAAGGGATGAGCTTCACCCCTCCAACACCGATGGAAAGCTAGGTGAGGACTGCTCTTGTGCTGCAGGCACTGCCCTACACCCTGAGCCTAACAGAAATAGGATGCTGCTTACCTTGGGCTGTGACAACTTCGTTGCAGCTCCATGCCAGCAAAGGGAAAAACCCCATCACTCCCTGGAAAGCCACATTCGCTCCTGGAGCAATCCAAGACATAAATAGGGCTTAGCACTTACAGGGAGTTTTGTTAAACATGAGCTAATCCTTACAACACCCATGGGAAGGAGAAAAGTAATTATTGTTATTGGGCTTGATTTTTCCTTTGCCATGTACCCCTGCAGTTGGGGATCAGCTCTACCAAATCCAGAGAGCTCTGGAAATCAGAGGAGAATCCCACTCACCCTAGCTTGTACAAATAGGAAACCTGGAGCAAAGACAACACATTATCTGCCAAAGGCCACCAGGAAGGCAGAGTTGGAGCCTAACTAATGCATGGGGGAAATCCTGGCCCGCAATCCTGCTCCTATGCCACCAGGCTATAATTCCCCAGTTGACAGGGTAATTCTGGTCCCCTTGTGGGTCCTCACCTTTGGGATGCCAGAGGGATGTGGATGCTTTGTACTGCTGCTTATTTTCCTCTCCACAATCTCACTTCACCAGGTGGTGAGATACCCTGCTCTCAGTGGCAGCACCCTGCTCTCAGATGCAGAAAAGGCTTCTGAGTATATCAATTTGGAGTACTGCTGCGGTGAGTCCCAAAATTCCCACATATGACCCCTCTTCTGGAATCACAGCCCCGGAACTGCTGCTATGTGTGGTTGGCCCTACCAGCCCTCAGCCACTGGGCAAGCAGCCCCCAGCGTTGCGGCCAGCCCCGAGCTGGCAGCACAGGGGGAAAGGGGCTGATGGGCTGGTCCTTGGGTTTGTCCCAGTCATGCGGCATTGTAGTGAGACTGGCTTAGAGAGCTGAGATGCTGCTGGGGTCCCTCCTGGAGCACAGGGTCCCTTTTGGGGCACTGAGGGGCTGGGTTGGGATGCCCTAGGTGAGAATGGAGACCAAAATGAGGGTCAACTGCCTGCCGAGGTCCTTAGCAGGGGAGAAAGGGCAGTTTTAGGCGGTTCTCTAAAACCAGCAATGCTCCCCAAACACATTCTTCAGCTGAAACCCGTGCACTTTGTGTCTGAGTGGAAACACCGTCTGTCGGCAGTACCCAGATGATGTCATTTAGTTTTCCAAGCTTCTGGGCTGAGCCAGCAGCTCGAGCCAGTATGACTGGAGAAGCTTTATTTAGAAGGAGCCCAAGTGCAACCAAGCCCAGGCCTTCGCAGTACCCCTCTGCCACCTGCCTTCCCTGCTGATGCAACCCCAGCCACAGGAGGGAATTCAGGCTGCCTCAGAGCAGGTTGCTTTTGGGAAGCTCAAAATGGAACCCTGTGGGGTCGGTGGGAAGGGGAGATACTTCAGGGGGCAGGTGAGGGGATGATGCCTGTCAGAGGGACCAGGGAACCTCCATGTCCCTCTGGGCAATGTGCATGGCCAAGGAGCACCCATCTCCCCAGGTGCCTTTCCCCTCCCTCCAGGTCCCTGAGAAACTCATCCCGAGCCTTCCCCACACAGCAGCAGCCACCTTCCTCATCCTCATGCTTGCCATCTCCAGGCTGGGTTACTGCAACTGAGCCTCAGGTTGGCTCCACGGGCTTTTTAGTTGGAAAGCAAATGTTTTCCCCTGCTGACTCTCCTTAACCTGCCTCCTCTCCCTCAGCAGCATCTCCTGAAGGGTGAGCGGCTAAGAATAGCCCTGCCGCTGGCTCCAGGCTGGTGCTGTTTGCTCAGTGACTCAGAGCTGGCCGGACAGGCACTTACTCAAAGGGCCCCATTACTCATCCGTCTGCATTGCCCCAAGGATGGGGTTTGTGTTTCTTGCTCGCCTTTCCTTTAAAGATGTTTTATTTATTTCTTATTAATAAAGCCTCCATCCACAAAGAGAGGTAATTATCCTGCTCTGGATTTACCATTAAATATGTGTGCCCCAACCCAAAATGCTGCAACCCCCATCAATCACGCTGGCAGCCCCTCATTACTGCTCCTGCTCACTGCCCTGCCAGGAAAGAGCTGTGTGGGCAGGAGCAGGGTGACAGAAAATGCCTCCCAAAATTGCATTTTATGGCCTCAGGGTAAGCACGCAAACAAAAATCTTCTCCTCCAGAAATCATCCATGTTGAATGTCAGCATGGATCTGGCTGTGCCCAAATCCAACTGGCCCCCTGGATGCCCACAGCATGACCCAGCTGCTCCCATCTTGCCCACAGCCCACACTAATTGCAACCCTCCTTCCTCTCCACAGAGTGTCTCATCGCTCATTGGGTGCTGCGGTGTCTGCAAAACACCTTGGTGAATTAAAACAGGTCTCCGTGTTAAAAAGTGGCTCCATTTCCAAACAACAAAAAGGCACCATCTTCCCCATCTGGTTTGCTCCCCTGAGGCACTCTCTGAGTCACAGCCAGTCGTGCTGGGAACACAGCTGCATTCTGACTGGTGCAAATCTGTGTCTGCAAGGCGCTGCTGTGCCAGCGCTGACACGGTTCCCCTGCCTGCCCTGCTGCTCAGGACGCGGCAAGCATGGCACTGGCAGCAGAGCTGGAGGAGGTGTGTTGGGATGGCATTTTCTTCTGCTGCTGCTTCAGCCCAGTAGTCCCCCTCTTCTGCTGCTCTTCAGGCTCTTCTTCCAGCTCTTGCAACCCTGCTGCTTCATGGCATCACTCTTCAACCCTCCCATCATCAGGGGGCCCGTTAGTCCAGCCTGAGATGCTTCACGAAGCCTCAGCAGCACCAAGAGGGGTACCTGAAAGCAGACACAGCCTCTGTGCTGGGGCACACTGCAGGTACCCCAAGCCAGGTCTGGTGTGTGTCTTGCAGAGATGTGTGTTGGGTGCAAATAGGTCTACCCTGCACGGAAGCGGGCAGCTGGTTTGGATTTGGGCTGTGGCTGGGGCACTTCTCACCACCACCCTGCCCTGAGTCTCTACATAACAGATGCTAAAGGCTGATCCTGTACTGCTAACACAGGGGGAGCCTTTCCATCCATCCAGGATGAGCAGACCCCCAGTGCCTCTCCCCAAAGCCCTGCACAGGAGGGCCAGGGGCTCACACTGCAGAGGACATGGTGTCCCCAGCCCCGCAGCACCGAGCTCAGCCAAGGCTGACAGTAGCCAGGGGTGCAGGACAGAGGGAAGCGGGAGCCTGGACATCTACCTGCAGGCTGGAAACGAAGCCCCTGCATGCCCTGGTAAATACATATTTTTGTGCTCCCTCCATCCCAACGACCTCCCCTCAATGTCAACCTGCGGGGCCATCTGGCTGGGCATGATGCCAAAGGAGAGCAGGACCAACCTGCCAGGCTTGCTCCTGTCTCGCAGATCCTACTGCTGCCCCACAGCATCCATCACACTGCCAAGGGCTACCAAGTGGCTGGTGGCAACCCTGGGAACCTAGGGCACAGCAAAGCCACGCCATGCCAGAGGAGACAACGGGCCACCGGTGGTCCAAACCAGAGCTTTATGGGTCACCTTTCCTTGGCACCTGCCTCAAAGCCGGGCTCTGAGCAGAGTCAGAGGGAAGTCCTTGAGCTGTGTCTTGAGCAAAAGCGGTGCCCTGGCCCTGCAGCGCCCCGCAGCCTCGGCAGCACCCAGCCTGCAGCAAGGCATGCGAGCAACCTCTAGTGGCAGCTCCGGACGGGTCGGGAATTCTTTAAACCACCAAAATTTTCTCTGTGCAACACCAGGCGATGGGAAAGGAAATTTATCCTCATTTCGCGTCCTTCAGGAGCACTCGGAGCGATGCTTGGTGCCGGACAAATGCCATTTTGCAGGCATGCTGAAGCACCACCGCAGGCATTTGGTATGAATAGGAGGAGGAGGTGGAGGAGCGGGAAGATGAGGGAGGTATGAAGGCCAACAGCTGCTTACCCACCTTGTTGGACAGATGCAGGACAGAAGTCCGGAGGGCAAAGCTGTCTGCAAGATGGTAGCCCACAGTAGGACAGGAGCCCTCAGCCTGGCTCTGGCTGCACAAGGCTGTGAGACATGAGGAAGTGCAGGTGCCCACCTCTGTGCTTCAGCTTTGAAATCTTTTGCACCCTACAGGTGCAAATCACTGCATAAGAGCAAGGCCATGCTGGCTCAGTGTCTCTTGCAAGCAACCTGCCCTCCTGCAGACTGTCTGGGAGGGACACGTCAGCTCTGGACATGTCCACAGTGTCCAGCTCCCATCTTAACTCCAGCACACTGGCCACGCATGGTACTGGGGAAGGGAAGGGCTCTAAGTGATCTGAAGAGCCACATCTGTCCTGCTTCATTCACCTGAACCATGTGGTTCAAGTCTTTTGCATCTCTAAGGCCACTGGCTACGGGGTTTGGGTTGGGGCACTGGCAAACTCAAGGCACCGAGTGTTGGGCTGCTGACAGATGGCTGTACAAGATGCTACAGTCCTCTACACTTCTACGAGACCCTGCTCTGCACCCCAAAACTCCCTTACTGACATCCCAGCCTGTCCTCTTCATCAGCAAGAGAGGTCAGTGACAGGTCCCTGCTGCCTTCCAGACTGTGTGTCCCATCTGTGACCCATGTGTGCAGTCCCCAACACCAGGAGCTGAGAGAAACTTAGCAGCAATCCTCTCTGGCTCAGGCCGCCATTTCAGGGTGTGCAGGAATGCTGCTTCCTTCAGCCTGGCTTCAAGGCTTGGCTTCAGCTTTGCCCTGGCATCCCCTGGGCACAGCACAGTGACGAAGCGTCTGCATTCGGGCTGAGGGAGCCTCCACACAGCCGCTGCTCAGCAGACTTGGTGGTGCCCCAAGCAAGGACCAGACAGCCTAGTCTCCAGCCAGGGAGCAAGCTGCAGAGCTCATCAGATGCCAAGCAAAAGTACATCATAAAGTCAAAATGCTGCCAGGGCTGCCTCTCCCTGCCCTGCTTTCCCCATTAATTGCTGCACAGGCCATCCATTAGGGACTAGGGCCAGGATGTGCAGGAGATGCACCCTGCAGGCGCCTGGCATGCCTGCCTCTCAATTGCTACAAAACTCTGTGACAGACTGTCACAGATGACCAGGATATTTTTGTCATTCAGCCCTGAGAAAATGCCCAGGTATCCAGGGCTTATCCCTGCTGCAGCGTGAGCCCAGAGAGCCATGGGTTCAGCCCTGGGTGCTGTGCTGAGAAGGGGGCACAGGGGGTACAGACAAGTCAGAGATAGGAGAAAAGCAATTTCCTTCAGGGTGAAGGCACTGGCTGATTATGCAGTGCCTGTGGGGGCTGTAGCTGGGGCCACAATGTCACTGGGCCAGCATGGTGGGATGCATTTGGAGGACTGTGAACTTTCTGCCCTCCTCTTTCCCCCCTTGGCCCCAGTCCTCTGGGTCACGCAGGGTTCCTGAAGTACTTTCAGCTCTGAAGAGTTTGCTTAGTTGTAGAAACCTGAGAAAAAACAGGAAAATTCAGTATTCCTCTGCAAATCCTGTTCGCCATGCTCCCCTAGCTCCCCATGCTGCAGCACTGGGCAAAGGCTGGCACAGGGGAGGCAAACCCCGCCAGGCAAAGCAGGAGCAGGCAGCAAACAGGAACAGCTGAAGCTTAGGTACCCGACGGACTCCTGAAGGTAACTGACTTCAACCCAGTCCCACCAGTGTTCCCCTTGCACCCCTCCAAAGCCAGGCAATCAGCTGCCCCGCAGGGCAGCAATGGGACTACAGAGATCTCTTAGGAAGCAGAAAAACCTCCTCAGGCAGGGGAAGCCTCCTTCTTTGGGGTATTTTTATATTGGAGTGGATTAAAGGAGACACAGCCAGCAAGATAACCTGGATCACTTAAAAGAGTCATCTAGCTCAGATAATCTCTGTGGTTTCGCCAGTTCCACTGCATATTTGATAGTACTCGGCCAAAGACCAAGCCTTGATCCCTCTCCTCACCATAAAAACAGTTCATGCACAGAGAATTAATGGAAAAGGATCCTTCTGCTGCTACCTGCACCAGAGCTGCAGAGATGATATCAAACCTTTCTTAGATGCAGACTGGCTGCCCTTGGCTCTCGCACCCACCAAAGCTCTTAGCAATGAGCTCACTCCCCTATTATCGCTGATCCAGGGAGTCTGGAGGCTCTCGGAAGCGCAGCTATCGATTCATGCCTCTCATGCATCCCCTTCGGGGCTTTAGTTTCAGGAAATCTCTTTGTCTCTTCTCTCCTTGTCTCTCCTCCACAGCCTCCACGAATGCTTGTCTGAGGGACCTTGGAGCTGGGAGTTAAGGGAAAAGCAAGTGGGACTGCGGTGAGAAGGACAGAGGTTTAGCCTGGCCAGTGCCACCAGTTTGCTGTGGCTGACTGTGTGCGTTATTCGTCCTGTCCATCTTCCTCACTGAAGGACTTTTCCCCCAGGTTAGGGCTGCACAGGAGGGAAAGGCTGGTGCCTTGCATGGGAACCAGGCCTACGTGCTCTCTGCTCATGCATGGCATGGACTTTCTGAAGGACCTGTGCCCGCGGCAGTCTCCTCTTCTCCCTCTCCCATGCTTGCAGAGCTGTCAGCATGACTTGTGCCAACCAGTAAACAGATGACTGTGTCTCTGTGCAAACTGACCACAGTGGCACAAGCAGATAAGCCTGTTAAGTCTACTGGGGAGCGCTCAGCTATGGTAATGATCAACTCAGCAGCATCCTGCTGCCCCTCAAAGAATAATCCTGCACCCCTCGGGTCGCTTCTCCCATCCGTTTAGGTTCACCTTGCCCAAGCAACCAAGTGGCAGGGTGAGGAACCATGCTGGGAGGGTCAAAAAAGACTGGTGGAGCTATAGCCAGAAACCACATCAACTGCTCTGGCCTCTTTTCCTAGGTATGAAGCAAACAACTTGCTGCCTGGCTCCTTATAAAATGGGCTCCCTCACTCCCCCCGCATTCCCAGGAAGACTTTCAGGTGCCTGGGTGCACTTCACAAATGACTAATGAGCCATTGCAAACATTAGCACTAGTGCCGGCTGCCAGAAGCAGACTGGGATCAAGCCCTCCCTTGCATCTATCAGCTCCACCCAGGAAGCAGACTTGCCTTTGACAACAGCCAGATTAGGAAACAGGCAGAAAAATAACCATCCAGTGCCCTGACCAGGCAAGGTCTGAGGTTGGCAGCCCATGGGAAGGAGTGACCGTCAGAACAGAGAGGAAAACTGACATCTTGCTACAGCAGCCTTCACAGAGCTCCTCCAGAGAGAGGGTTTTGGTGGTGGCTGTGTTTTTCCCTGGAGGCGGGTTAGGTTTAGTAGGGAGAAGTATCTTATTTTTGAATAGGTATGTGGACAACAGAGCCTTGGAGGAAACCTCCACATTCATCCAGAGGCACGGTGTGCCAAGCACAGGGGCTTTCAACTCATCCTTTAAAAACTGCTCATGCAGCCCCAGTTTGAATGTGGGACACACACCTTGGAGCGGTGGCCTGATCTCATGAAAGGACCAACGAGTGCACTTCCATACCCCCATGAAGATAAACTCCAAGGAGTTGTTTCAGCTGGTTTCATATACATGAATGATGGTCCTACAGTAACAACCAGTGGCATTTTGTTAGGTGATGATTCAGTCATGGCACCATTTGATCCCCACACATCTAAGGAAATTGTCCTGGGCAAAGCTTTCTGACTCTCACCCTATCCTCCTGAATTTCATGTACATGCACATTACCGTGCACAGGGGCCAGAACTTAGCTGACTCCTTGCACTTACTGCCCTTGCAGTCATCAGTCAGAGAAGAAAGAGGACAGGTTGCCTCCCATTGCTAACGCTGCAAAGTAGACATGGAATAAACCTGACCTTCATTTACAGTGTTTGCTAGAGAAATCAACACTATCTATACATAGAAAAAAATCAATGCAATGCCACTTACCTAAAGAATCCCCATTGGTCTGAACCACCTGCATCAACAGAGCCTCATGTGGCCACCCATGCATTCTTCAGCAGCCCCAGCAACTCAGTCTTCCCTTCTCCAAGCTGCTTTGGCAGGGGTTTTTTGTTTCTACCAGCACACCAGTTCTGGCACTGTGTACTCTGCCCCGAGCTGGTTTTGGGGAGCCGCAGCAGCACACTACATTTTTTTTCCCAGTTGCACCCTGCAAGTTGGCTGTTGCTCACCTGCCTTTCCCACCTACCTGCTCCAGAGGTGGTCCAGGAGCCAAGTGAGGAAGGGGAGGGGGTTCCCACCACGCAGGTCAAACTAGCCCACATCTCAGCACTCCTGACCCCCTCTCAAAGCCTCCTTTTCTCTCCAGCAAGACCACTACCCCATCTGCGCCCAGCTAGAAACCGTGTTACTGGTTGGGAATAGCTTTCACATGAATCTTCCCCCCCAACTCCATCTCCAGGAACAGCTTTTACTGCTTGCTTTTCTTAAGGCCATCAGATGGTGCCATTGAGTCTTCTTGGGATGTGAAGCCCGGAGGACAGCAGGCTGGCACCAGGGTCCACACTGGCGTCTTGCTCCACCTGAGAGGCGAGGAATAGAGCTTTATTGCCCAGTTCCAAATACGGCAAAATAAAAGAAATTTTTCTAGCATAGCTGTTGGTAAAGTAAAGCAAACCTGGGGTTTCTGCTGTTCCAAAATACAAGCCCCTGTGTCACCATTTTTTCCGTCTTTTGCACAAGACTTGCAAGACTGGCTGTCTTCTTACAGCTGCCTCCAGTGATATCAGTGTAGGAGCAAGTGACAGCAGCACAGGAGCACTTCAGCCTCAATTCCCACTCCCCATAAAAAACCAGGTGTTTTCACTGCTGGAAAGATTTAGAGGAGATGAACTGAATTGACTCATCAGGGCCAGAAATAAAAGACAGCAGCAGTGTCAGCCAAAGCTCCCTTTCCCTCCACAACAGCGATGTTGGACACAGGATTTGCCCTCCTTGGACAGTCCCAGAGGGCAGGTGCTGCCTGATGCTCAGGGGTGATCGTGTCCCCTCTACATTGCCCTGCCTCTTCCTCCTTTTTTTTTAGCACAGAGTGCACTGTACAGAGAAGAGGCTTGTGCACCAAGGTGTGCTGCTTGCAATGTGCTCATCACATTTGACATCTCCCCTCCAGATGTGGGGCCAGGACTTCCAGGGCTTTCGTATTAACAATTCTCTTTGTGGTTTTTCGCAATGACCAGAGCCTGGCACAGGTAGCCCTGCTGTCCAGCTGAGGCCTCTACCTGACATTTCAAGTGTGCATGAAAAATAACTGATTAATGCTTTTCCTGAGTTGGTTTTAGGTTGTAATTGTGTAAGACGAAAGAGGAGAAAAATGCTAGCAAGGTGAGGAAGGAGGGAGATGAGAAATAATTAAAATTGCATTTAGTCAGTGATAAGAATGGCTGCTGAGCTGGGCTGGGTAGTTTCCAAGCACGGTGGAAGCCAGCTTCAATTTCACAGCATAATCTTTCCTGCACCCTTAAAATAACTTCTCCCTGCCCCCAGGGTGTCACAGGAGCTGAAGAGAAATGTGTGCCCCTTCTCTGTGCAGCCCCATGCTACTCAGTGCTCGGTTATCATCCAGAGGCTGTTTTGAGCGGTGGCATCACACATGTCGTGCCAAGGCACTGAGCCCCAGCCGAGAGGGCTGGAGCAGAAAGGAGGGGATGCTTTGCAGACCCAGATCTGTTGTCTCCCTGGGAAGGTGGCAGGCTGGGAAGAGCTAGCTGTTTGAGCTCCTCCTTGGTGCCTGGTGAAAGAGCAGCTTCCCCAAACCCTTCGGCAGAGATGGGACCTCTTTATTGTCGGGGCTAATCGCTCATGTGAGATGTAGTTACAGATGCAACTGTTTGTGCACAGTGCGGCAGACAAACAGATTCCTGTTCTGCTAGGATCCCTTTGTAATCGCTGGGGGCTGGGAACATTTTACTGCAGCCATAAGAGGCCGCATTTGTACCGCAGGCACCAACCCTGCACTGGGCTGGACAGTGCCACTGGGATACTGAGCCCCTTTCCCGCTCCCCAACCTCAGCAGGAATGGAGGAGCAGAGCGTCTGGCCAGATCCAGCCCACTGCTTGCTCTCACCCACGTTCTGCGAGCAGGCTGAGGGCACACAGTTTGCTCCGAGCTGGGTGTGCAGGACCTCCAAAGCAAACCCTTGGGTGTGATCCTGGCACGTGAGTCTCACCATCACCCCATGGCTTGCAAATCCAGGGCTGCTTCCATTTAGGCATACAGCTGTGGGGGGTAAACTCTGCCCTGCAGGAGAAGTGCCCCATGCATGTACAGATGCTCTGCAGGAGATGTGACACAGGCTCTGAGGTCACCTCGGAAGTTACAGGGTGAACTGCTTTATGTGTAGTTGTACCAGAGGGAAAGACATGTCAGAAAGTTGTTCTTTACCTTTGGAAATAACGTCAAGGACTGGTTAAAAGCATCTAGGACTCTGAAAAACAGACTTACAGGCTCTTTGCTGCCTGATGGTTTTTTTCGAGGTGGAGGCCTAGGGGGAGTTTTGCCATCAGGGAGAGAGATGCAGCATTAGGAAAATAATGCAAACAATTTCTGGCACTGTCTCCATCTTCCTGCAAAACCAGTTGGGATGGGCAAGCCCTGGCTTACATGCAACACTTTGTTTGCAGGTAGCCTACAAGCCAGCCACACTGAGTGGCTATCCCTCTCCAAATGTAAAAGTATATCTCCTTTTTCTCACTCTATACCCTTTCCTCTGCCCTGACACAGACAGTAGGATACGATACACTTGGGAAGAGCTTATCAGTAAGGAAAAGCAGCACCAACTACAGCAAGCTACAAGGCAGCTGGTGTGTGGCTCCTGCTTCCCATTTCCGAGGGACCATTCAAACTGGCTAGTGATGGTCAGGCAAAATGGGTTTGGTTACAGCCTGTCCACAACAACACGGTATCACCAGCACTGGCACAAAAGGAAACCCACACTCATCCAGCTTAGAGAGCCCTCCGACACACGCAAGTCATCCTAGGCATACTGACCCCACGGGTGGCCATCGGCATTTCCTCAGCTTCCTAGCTGAAACTAAAACTCTCTTGGCTACTATTCAATTCACTGTAGCATACTACTTGTGTTCCCCACTTGGAAGAACAGAGAAATCCACCTAATTTTGAGCACTCCTAAGCAATGAAGGTTTCTGAACAGGTACACATCGGCTCTCACAAGACTTTAGATGCAGAGGGAAGTGTTTCTTTCATTTTCCAGATGTGGAAGCTGAGGCATGAGGCAGGCATTGCTCAGTAATACATAATTAGTGGAGGAAAAAATAAAACCCAGCCACCACCAGTCTCATGCTTTAATATCCACTCATAAGTTGTTGTCTAAAAGAGGAAATGCCTAATACTTCTTATTCTTCTGTGACTGGGAGAGAGAGACTGAACTTTGTTTAGCATCTCTGGAAAAGCAGACCCCCAAGGACGGATTTTTCAGCCCTCCTGCATGAAGCTTCAGCCCTCTCTCAGACATCTGAATACAAGCCATATTTCCCAGCTAGTTCAGGACCCAAAATGCCATTCTTTTCCCCAATCTGGTCCTTAGCAGGATTGATTGTCTTGTTGCAAGACTATATCTAAAAAGTCTTACTATTACTGGCAGCAATCAATATTTATAACCACTCACAGTGTTTATTTATAAAGAAATCAAATGTTCCAACCAAGAGATGCTGTTATTAATATCCAGCATGATTAATAATCACATTCAGAGTTGCAGGGAGGCCCACGCTGTCAGACTCATGCACTTTGCTTTTTCTAATGGCTCTGCAGGAATTTGAACCATAATATGTTTCATGCACAGGGACAAAGACGTTTTGTCTCAGGGAAGGAGTATGTGGATGTTTTTGACTTAAAGAGCCAGTGCCACATTCAGAGCTTCACAAACACACCATTTTGATCCCAAGCCCATCAGTCTGCCACATCTTCCCAATAAGGGTGTATCTCCTCCTGTTGCTGAAGACCCAGATCTGAGCAGCAGATCTGCAGCTTGTCAAAAAATGTTACACCCCCTCTATGTCAGGGCAGCCATCACCTGCTCTGCTTCTCTACCACCCACTGGAATTACCTCAGCCAGTCAAAAGGGTTCACATCTCTCTGCCTGCTGAGGCTTCTCAGCTGCTAAGGGTAAGATGAGCTTCATGGGAATGACATTGCCCCAAATCAAGAGAAGGAAAACTCATACAGCCCTGAGCAATGCTTTTTTGCCTCCTTCACCTGTTCCTTTAGCACTACTACAGCCACTTAGGGAGAGAAGAGGGAATATGCAAAGCTTTTGTCAAGGAATCAACTATGAGGCCGCTCTGCACCGCACCAAATACTAGGTGGTGAAGGAAGGACAGGTGTTTCTGATGCAATAAGCCAGTAAAGGAGCAAAGTTCACTCCTTAGCGCTTGGCGATGTTTGCCCACCTGTGCATTGCACTTTCCCTGCTGCAGGAGGTAATGACAATAAAATCAGAGGCAGTAAAGGGACAGAGTTACAGAGAGACCAGTGCCTTGATTACTTCCTCATAGCTGCTTGTCTTCTGTGGCACTGCTTTATTACCAGACCAGCAAAGCAAGTAGACTGAAAAGCCAATACGAAAACCAGCTACGTGTGACAGACATCTGCACTGCTATCAAACATCCTCGTTTGCACAAATCTGGTCATGACAACCACAGGAGGGAAAAACAAGGAAAGAAACCTTCACGCTTGCTATTCCAAGGCAGCTCTCGGCCAGCGCTGAGCCAGTCTTGGTACTGCAGTGTCTCTCTTCAGGGGTTATGGGACCTAGCAGAGCCCTCTGATAGGCTGGGACAGCCTATCAGGTCCATGCTATCTTGTTGTACCTTGGCTTTTATACTGAGCTCTGTAGAGCTTTACACAGCTGCCAAATCCTCGTGTGAGAGGATTGTCTGCCCCAGCTCCTGTGGTCTGGTCTGTATGGGATCCCCCTCAGCTTCCCATCAGTTCCCAAAAAGCTCTGGTGCTGCTGAGGAACACCTAGGAACAAAGTCGCCCAATGCCTGGAGGCCAGAAGGAGCAGGGCATGTACTTTTTTTGGGTCCTCTTGTGCCAGCCAGGCATGGGTGGATACGGGTGGCAGAACAGGGAAGATAGGAATGAGTGAATGCAGTATTCCTTGCAGTGCATCCCAGGCCAAAAGCCTAATCAGTCCAGTTCCCGCAAGCCTATGGAGCGCACCGCAGCCTTTCTGTCCAGACTGTCTGGCAATAATCTTGCAATTTAAATCCTGTTAGATGCAAATAAGCTGCGGGACAATAATCCAGGGAAGAGTCAGTGCAAAACCCTCCAACATCAAGCATTATAAACCTCCCCAATCCTCTGCGCTTCCTACCACACCTGTATGCCAAGAACTGTCTCTTGTTAAGCTACAGGGTCTAGCAAGCCTGTTGTCCCGAACAAGGAGCACCCTTTCTTTATGCATGTGCATAGGGCTTCGCACAAAAGAGCCCCACTGCCTGCCAGGCTTGCTATTGTCAAACAGATAATGGCTGCGATGCATTTTACAGAATGTTTAGAAACAGAAAGGGAGTTGCAGGACAACCACTGGAGACTGCTCTTGGACTGGCACATCCTTTGCTCTTCAGAGCTCCTCACAGAGTGACCTGATTGAATGGGGATGAACGTGAAATGCTCGGTCTGCCAGAGGGACTCCTGGGGTTTCCAGCGGCTGAGGGGAGAAGGAAAAAAGCAGTAGGTGTAATGTCAATTTGTCAATGGAAAAAAATGATAAAATAATCACCTTAGGTGAGATATAGATAAATGCCTTCTGCCATTGGAAGGTACGATACAAAAGATTAATGAAATAGATGTTTGTTGTTTGAGTTTCTTTTGCACCAGTAACTCTCCTAGTGCCAGTTGCCGTATATTTTCCTTGATACAATCAGGAGGAAAACAGCTAATCTGACATGACAAACTCGTATCAGAAGTCATCTCTGCTTTAAAACGTGTGTCATATGACTAAACACCCTACTCCTCATACAATGCACCCCACAGTAAAATTGGATGGAGCTCATCCTCAAATGCCCTGCCAAAAATACTCCTAACAAAGGGCAACAAGAAAACATAATTCAAATGAGGGACATCTGTTCTCAAATGTTTGCAGATAATGACTGGATCAAGTGTCTGCATAAAGGATAATTATTTTCTGCAGATGGTTTGATCTGGTATTTTAAACATTATAAAAAAAACTCATCCCAGCCGCTCAGTAAAGTATGCAGGGTTTTGCTGCAAAAGACCTCTTTCCTATCCTCTCTATATTTTCTAAATGCAAAGGTAACCAAAAGTATAAAAAATTAAAAGATAAAATGTAGGTGTTAAAGAAAAATATTCAGTTTGAACACAGACAACATACATTTTCAAGTTCAGGTCTTCCATTTCTTACATTACACTGCTGGATACCCGAATAATTCTTGGGGTAAAGTTTTGTTACAGAATGGCAAAATAAAGCAGTTACGTGTCATGCAAAGGGATCTCTGGCAGATTCCAGGAGGAAGGTCAGTTCCAAAAATGATGGTTCAACGTGGTTTTTAATACAAAATAGTTCCACTGCCTTTCCTGAAGACAGAGGGGTACAAAACAACGACAACCAAGACTCTTCTTATTAAATCACCCCTGTGACACCCCCTTGCAATACATTATTACCCTCAGGATAACACTGCTCTGTTGAAACTGTCAGTTTAAACAAACTGTTGAAGTCAAACTGTTGGAGTCAGTGTGATGGCTGGAGACCGACTCACCCTCCCTGAACGAGCAGGGCCACAGAGGGGTGCCTGTGGGATGAGGGGCCCTGGGGACCCCCACACCCGCAGCACCACAGGGCTGGGAGGGCCCTGCCGTGCCCCGGGCACAGCGGGGTGGAGGACACAGGGCAGGGGAGGAGGATGATGGCTCAAACAGCCTCTGAAAGACGGTCCTTCCTTCAGAAAGCTGGTGACCGCAGGGAGTCCAATGAAGTAACCATCACTCTCCTGCAACACCAATAAGTTTTAATTAATACAGGTACCCAAAGCATACGATCACCCCCAGCAGATCTCCCTCTGTAAACATCTCCACCTAGGCAGGTGCTGCTGATCGGGGGAAATTGGTGAAGAGGACATCTGCCCGGCTCGAACAGCACTTAGAAATCCTGCTTCTCAAGGATTTGCATGGAAATGATTTCTCCTCTTTAAAACAGTTAGAATCGTTTACATCTCAAAGAGATGTGGTGTTGGGCTTTCTGTGGGCATGCACAGGTATTGTCCTGTCTGGTGGTGTGGAGCTAGTAGTTCGTTGGTTGTTTTTGCAATTAGAGGAACTGAGAAAGATTTTGAGTCAGAGGAGACTCTGGAGCACAAGGTGCAACCGCTTGAGGGGCCCCGTTCTCCTCAGCCCCGGAGGGACCCGGGCGTGCCAGGGCCCCTCAGGCCTTGAGAGCGTTAACGGCCGCGCCCGAACTACACTTCCCAGCGTGCCCCGGGCGGCGGGAGTGTAGGGGGGAGAAGGCGGGGGGCCGCTTCCGGGTTGGCGGCTGGCGGCCGCCAGCGCCGTGTGTTTACTTCCGGCCGCCCCAGTGCGCGAGTGTCAGGCTGAGGAGGGGACCCGGCGCAGCCTGGCGGCCGCCCCGCCCGCGCCGCCCAGCCGGAGCCGGGCAGCGGGGGAGGGAGCGAGCGAGGGAGGAGCCCGGCCCCCATGAGCGGGCGGTGAGCGCAGGGAGTCGGCGGCTGCGGGAGCTTGCCGGCGCGGCGGGACCCAGCCATGGACTGGCTCATGGGGTGAGTGGGGCCCCCTCTTCCCCCGCGGGCCGGCACCCGCCGGAGCGGCTCCCGCCTCGGCAGGCTTCCCCGCTCCCGGGCAGCCCGGAGCCGTTGGGGGGGCTGTTGGGGGCGCGAGGGCGAACCGTTGGGCGCGTGAGGGGCGCCCCGCGGGCGGCGCAAATGACTAATCAGTTATTCGCGGTGGAGGTGACAAGCGGTGTGTTCACGTCCTGCGGTGACAGCCAGGGGAAGCGCTAGAGAAGGCGGCTGGACCGCACAGAGGCGAGCTTCTCTGGGTGTAGCCGGCTGCGCTTGAGGGGAGGAAGAGGTGCAAGGGAGCCCTTGCCTTGTCCCAAGCGGTCGCTCTGAAAAAGTAACTCTTCGTTCCTTTTTTCTGGGGGTCTGGGGAGGCTAGGCGTTGCAGGTCTCCGTGCTGCCCATCGGTACAGTGTGGGACTAATACCTCTGCAGCAGAACATCGCTTTAAACAGAAAGACTTGCCAAGGTTTAAATGGCTTTCTGTGGAGAGGAAGAAGAGACCTCGGCAGAGATTAAAGCCAAATCAGAGCCACGCCAGGGGGCTCGGATAGCCTGGGATTAATAGTGCTAATTACATAGAGACAGAAGGTAGAAAGCGCTTTGCTGCGGGTTTTACGTCTGAAAACCTCAGTGCAGGAGTGGGAGATACAGTTGGTGGGAGTGACCTAATATGCTACCAGTATCCCAAGCAAGAGAAACTCGGTTACTTCTTGCATGAATTGTGCTAGCGACCTACACTCAGGTGAACTGTGAATAACTATGCTTCAAAATCACATGAGCAGTAGGTTTAGGCTTCAGCAAAACCAGCATTGCAGTGATAACTTGCTGCCCTTGGTTTCTTCTTTACAGTAGTTTGATCCCATTCCTGAATGTGATCTTTACCATTTGGGTTGCTTCCTTTTCTAATGTGATATGCCTAGAATACAAAATAAACTATTTTGTCGCAGTTACTAGAGGTAGTGTATTAGAAAGATCACCCGTATGTGTGTTGCCTTTTGTCTGCAGCTGAACGGTTTTATGGTGAAGTATGGCACTTGTTACTTATCTGCAGACTAGATGTGGCCGACTCTTGAGCCAGTTGTCAATACCAGTTATGTTTTGCTGCAAGTTTGACCCCTCAATCTGATGGGTTGAATGCTGAGTATCTGTGGGGTAGATATTGATGGCTGGGTTTTCCTCCAGCAGGCTGAGCAGTGGAAATGCAATATTTGTGGCATGTGAAGGGGTCTATATGCCACGTACTGCAACGCTTGTGTCTTGTAAGTCAGAGGGCTGCATTCTATTATTGCATGGTCTTAATGAAAATAGAAATGACAAGCTTGTTTTGATTTGTTTCATAACAACCACGAAACACAGGTGATCTGTTATATGTGTAAAAGTAAAAGCTGAAGTGTCAAAGTACCGCTGTAATTACAAAAAAAGTCAAACCCAGGACTTATGCAAGACATTTGGATGACTCAAAATGCCTCATTTATGCAGTTGTGCTTATTTTGTGTGAATTATATTGTAAAGCAGAAAAGAATCAAGGTTTAGTTTAGCCAAACTTTCAATATGTTAAAATGCCGGTTTTCTTATGAAAAATATTTTGGGCTTTTTGAAGTTGCTATGAAAAAATTGGCATTTGTTCTGTACTTTTTTTTTACCCGGGGTGGGTGGATCCGTCCATGTGTGGAAAAAGACTTGCCTGTTTTCCCCATTGTAATGGGAATGGATCCTGAGTCATTTGTGTGTTACTCGCTTGTTCTCAGCTATTTCCTGATATGTTTCTCGCCTGACCAAACCCAGTATTGTCCCACTGATGCTTTTAATATTTTCTCCTTTAAAACTTTGCAAGTTCTATTTGTGAATTTTGGGGAGGGTTATAGCAGGAAGGGAGAAGGGGTAGAAGGCCTGAGGGACCCTTTCTTATTCTGTCCAAGTTATGGCTGCTGTTAGCAACTATGTGTATAAATGAAAACATCCTTCTTGCTGTTTGTTTAAAAGAAACTGAGGACATTTGTCTGCCAGGGCAGAAGTTTAGGTAATGTCACTTGCTCAGCCTTCTCTTTCAGTGAAAACTTCAGCTGTTTGGGTCTCTTGTGTGAGAAGGGAAGGCTGCAGAAAAACCTGCAGAAATAGCAGGAAAACAGGTCACTCCCAGTAACCAACCCATCAGTTTGTGTCGATGTCATGGGCCTCTGGAGAGCAAATTGTATTGGTCTGCTTCTTGGTGTTGTCACTCTTTCCCACATGAGTGTCACCACTAATAAAAGTACTGTGATCTTTTTTATTCCTAACTGCTTCGGTGACATGTTGGTTTGCAGCTACAGTTTTCCATGTGCTTGCTCGCAAGGACCCTTCTTGTATGTGTCATGTTATCGTTTGTGCTTTCTTAGTGTTTTGGTATGAGAAACACTCTCTGTCTTTTAACTTCCTATTCCCAAGAAATTAACCTTCAAGTGCAAGTGTGTTAAATTAGGCAGCAGTAACAGTTGCTTCTGTTCTAGATCTCTACCCTTCAAGCTCATGTTGCATTTATCCAATAGACGATTTAGACTGGGATCTGCTTTATTCGTTGCCAGTCCTCCCCTTCGCTTGTGGTCTCTTGGAAAGTGGGGGAAGGGTAAGTTCTAATCATACCACAAAGGGCAGCAACCCAAGTGTCTCTGATCACCTCAGAGTGCTTAATATACAAAAAACGGAAGCTGAAGCTTATAAACAATAGTGAATTTATTATGGATTAACAAACAGCTATAGGCTTATGTGGTCACACAGCAAAACTTCTCTGGGTGCTGCCTTCTGTTCAGTCAAGTGCTTCAAAATCCGGTCAAGTCCAAGGGAAGAAAGCTGAAAAAAATGAGCTGCTGGCATGTTACAGTGCTTAGCCCAAAGTCTTTTCTGTGGTTGGTTCGTATCTTTTACCCTTCTACTGAACATAGCCTTAATACTGATATTAGTGAAAGACTATGGTTTCTTCAGTGCGTTCTCTCCATTTAAAAAAAAAAAAGACTATTTTGAGCTTTCTTGTTTTACATGGGATATATTTTCAGTGCAATTCTGACTAGAGATCAGTGCTGCTTAGTTGCTTTGCTAACGAACATCTGACATCTGAAGAGGTTCCAAACTTTTGTATTACAAATAACATTGATCTGCTCTTGAAGTACAAAGACAGGCATTGTTCCTTCAGTTATCAAACTTGCTTTTTAATTTGTTTTAAAATTCATAATTAAAAAGGAGTAAAACTTATTAATGGTACTGGTAAACCTTACACGGTGTCAGTCATTTTAAATCTTCATCTGTGATGTCTGATGCTGTAACACATTTTTTTCCTAATAGAGGAGGACTGTGAACTATTATGTAAAAAAGAGGCTAGAGAAAAACTATTTTGTCAACAATTACATGTTACACACAAATCATAATTTGGGGCTACATCTTTACTACAGACTCTGTAGTTTAGCAGGTTAATATACTTTGCTAATTGAAACTAAGAAAACTGCAACAGTGTAACACAGTTGTGATGGTAAAATGCCTCTGTAGATGCATCTTAAACTGGGGAAAAAACCTACCTCTGCAGAAATGAGCTGGAGAGCCTTGTATAGGCTAGCTGAAAAGCCTTTGGTGTGTAGACGAGCCCTTTGAAAAAGGACTCTTAGTGAAGGAGATGGGCAGTGGGGGAGATCTTTCATTTTTTTCCTTCGCAAGAAAGCTTCTTTTTCCATAAACTGATGGCATTCCCTCTCTACTCTTACTTCAACACCTCTGAGCACAAGAAAAAAATTGCATCCTCAAGAACTGAAATGCTACCTCTAAACTCTTCAATGCAAATTATTTTCTGTTGAATGTGTATCAGTATTTTCTCTGTATCAGAGGACTGTGTTATTCCAGGATCAGTGTAACCATCTCTTGTACTTGTGAGCTGCAGTGTCCTCTCCTTTTGCTTCTGGTGCCAGTAAAATGCCAGTACCCTTATCCATTGTGGCTTGGTTTCACTGTGGTACTGAGGACTCTTTTTCCAAAGGAAGATCGCAGCATGTAGCGGCTTGTTAAAAATAAAATTTTAGATGCCAAACTTCTGTTGTGTAATAAAACTTATTTCTTCTGGGCAACAGGCTGTCTAGCTCTTGGGGGCGGGGATTTATGATGGTTAGAAATAAGTTGTGGGACCATGCTAACTTTACACAAGTGTATTATCTCTCTGCCTTATGGAGACTTTACAAAGATTTGCAGCTCCTTCTCCCAGACTTAATTAGAGTATAAGTGGAGTAAAACAGAAGGGGCTGTGAGCAATAGAGATTCCTCCTGTCTTTAGTTTTTAAGTTGTAGACTTTGCTATCCATACTATCATACCATCCACTGCTCAATTAACTGTTCTTTCATACGTTGCCCTGGTGACTTGGAAAGGAGGGCCTAAAAATGATTGAAGGCTATCCTGTTCTCATATCCCACATCTTCAGCTTTGAGGACAGGTAGAATAGCAATGGCCTGGAAAGATCAGGAAAATACAGATGGCAGAAGAAAGAAGCAAACTTCTGATCAGAATATTTGTGCCTGAAGACAACACAGATGGGTTTGGTGCTCTGTGATCTGCAAGATAGAGCAAGCAGCTACAGCTGTAAACTGAAGAATGTCTAATCAAATGTAATAGCCTTTACACTTGCAAGTTTTATTTCGTAATGTCAATTAATCTATTCTAAACACCACATATATATGCTGCCTTGCATAATCTTCATCTGACCAGGATAGGTAGTTGGAAAATATGTTGTATTAAGACAGCACAGTAACTATGCAAATTCAGTCTTTTCAAGTATGTGCTGTACTGATGATTTTTAGTAAACAGTGCAAGAGGACTTCTCTAGGTCTGCACACTGCTAGATTTGTCTAGTACAGAAGGCCTGTGTGTCATGCATTTATTTTAATTAGCTATAACTGTCAGGAGCTTAAAATAAAGCTAGGAGGTTTTCCACCTGTTTTGGATATGGGATTTTGCCATACTCTCCCAGCAGTGATTTTGAAGGCTAGAAGAAAAGTAACATGTATTGCTGTTTTGTTGTCTTCCATTCTGCATTTATGGAAGTGTCTTTAAGAAATTTCCTCATAAGGCCTTAAGGCACTGTCCAGTTCAAGATACACTATGGTGAAATATGAGTAATATTGTTATGCAGAGAAATCCTAGCCTTGAGCTAGAACGGCTAAGGACTAATGTGAAAAAAGCACACGAGTGTTCTAGTTCTGAGTCAGTAAAAATCCAATATGCTAATTTTTCAGCTGTTAGACTAAATCTTTCTTGCTTTTGAACAGGCTGCATTATCATAGAATCATAGAATATCTCAAGTTGGAAAGGACCCATAAGGATCATCAAGTCCATTAATCATAAGGAATGCATCTTGTAGAGGGAACAGTGAGAAATCATGCAGCATACTTACCTGTCAGCTTGGCTGGTGCATAATACAGTTGAACCAAGAAGAGTACTGCTGTCTTTGCCTAGCAGACCTTTATATAAAAAGGTAGCTAATGATTTTTATTCTAGGTACTGTTTGAAACTTCCTAAATATAGCAAATACTTCTATAAAAAGGAAGAACACTGGAAGTTCTTCAGCTGTTGTGATCATAAGGAATGCTTTCCCCTTTCTTCCTTTCAGTCATCTTCAGTGAAGAATGTCTCCTGCCTTTATAAGGCAATTTTCCCCCTAGAAACTGTGCTGCAACCTCTCACCTTTCACAGCTTGCACAGTGTGTATATTTGTTGTTTTTTAACTGACCTCACAACAGGTGTTTCCCTTGCATACATTCCCTGCAAATTGTTGGCTTTACAGGCCATTTTCCCTACTCTGAGGGAGCTGAAAATAGCTCAGAACCGGTAAACCAGACATGTCCAGTTGCATTGGGCAGGGAAATATTTACATGTTCCTTATTTACTTCTACTTATAGGTGTAACATTACCTGTGGGGTCCCAGGTTCTTTTTCCCAGATGAATCTAGGTCTGTCTGTGAGCCACTTGCACTCAGTTCACTGGTTACTTAGGAGATTTCAATATTATTTCATACACTCATCAGACATGAGCAGTACCACTGCTAAACCAGAAGTTAGCTGTGAAAAGTAGTACAACATAGTCCACAGGTAAAAGAATATATCTATTAAATATTAACTTGTAATATTCATTAGTATAGTAGTGGAAGGGTGCTGTTAGTTTGAAACGTGAGTTTCCAGGGCTATCGTAGTCGTAGAAAAGGAGTCAGGACTGGATGAGAGCAATTTAAACTTTTCAGGCATGTAGTTCCCTTATGTGTCTGGTTCTGAAAGTGCTCGGTTACAGCACTGAGGTTGTCACTGTTACAGTTTTTCTGCTGTAAGGCAAAACAAATAAAAAATAACTGCAGAGCCTTGCTCCCTGAAGTGTCCTGGTATAGTTAATTATTGATTTCTTGGAGAAAATGCTGAGTAAATCCTGCCTTTTGAAACCTGTGTGACTTTAGCAAACCACAGAATTTGTATCAGTTAAGCAGGTACTTTCCTTTGGTCAGTACAATGCGCTTGAGTACTCGTTTTGTTCTTATGAGAGCATTCTTTGTCCCACAAGGATTTTAGTGAGGGACAAGAAGATCAATTGCAAGGTCCCTAAAGTAAAATGAACTATTACTTTCTTTAGAAAAAGCGTTGAGCATTCTAAAAGCATAGCAATGCTCCTTCCTTGCATCTCTCTGCATGTTACCCTCTTCTGCTTTGTGCTAGCATCAGTATTGTGGAAGGTTAAGATGCTCATCTGACTGAAAACTAATCTCTTTTTATAGCACCATGGAGCTGGTCAGAACATAAAGCTTAGGGACCGTTCTTTTTGGTGGCAGCAAGGACTTAAATCAATTGAATGTAATCATGTAGTAATGTGATTTTTAGTGCTAATTACTCTGCAAATAATTAGTGATTTTTCTGATGATGTATCCTTTGGCTTGAACTGTTTGGAAGAACTGCAGAATATCTGAAAATAGGAGATGCTATGATTAGGCTAGTATCTTGAGGCAGGTAATGGCCTGAGAGCACTGTCAGAGTTGCTGTCCTACTGCGTTACATTCAGTTTACGGCTAAACTATAAATATAGTCATAGTGAACTGGATATTTATGAACAAATCAGAATTGGTGATTTGCTCTAAATCAGGTTTCATCTACCTGAGAATGCTGGCTCTGTCATGGTGTGAATGTGGAGGCAGGTGGTACTTTGGATGCCTGGCTGAATCCAGCAGTCTGATTCAAGAGAGTTTTGAGGAAGCTTGGTTCACGCATGATGGCCTACATAGCTTTGCCATATTTCACTGGCAGTTTCCATCTGTTACATCTACTGGATGTGGGCCCAGAGCAAGCATACTTGAAAGAGTAAAATTAATAAGACACTGCAATTTTTAGATAGCTGTGTATACAAGTTTGAACTTGGTGTTGTCAGATCTGCATATTCTGCAATCATTGCTGACCTATTAAACAACTATAATGTGTGTCTCTGCTAGTGTAATGCTGTTGAAGTAATCTTATGCATCATTTTTAACCCATGTTTAGTCTTCTACAATCAATGGTAAGGTTGTGGAACTTTCTTGCTAGGTTCAGTTTCTAAATGGCGTCCTTAGCAATTTTTCCACCCATCTTATTATGCAATAAAAAAAGATAAATTAGGCTGTGTCCTTCACTGTACTAAGTTTTATAATGAATAAATGTAATTTTTTTATGTTTATTTTTGCAATCATGTTGCTTGTAATATTACTGGAGACTGTTATATCAGTGAGACTACTTAAGGAAGAACTGTTGCTTCATGCCTTTGTTCCAGCACTTCAAACAGTGGCACTCTAGGAGCTTCCCTGCTCCTGAGGCAGTGTGCAATAATTTCAAATAATTTAATTTTGGAGTTAGAATGATGAGTATAACTGTAAATGGCTGAACACCAGTACTGTAATTTTAGCATCTGGAGGGGTGGAAATGGCAGTTTTTTCTGGAGTTTCCTTTTATTCTCTAGCCAAGAGAAACTGGTCAGGGTGCAAGTTCTTCACACAATCCACAAAGCTCTTTTTCTGACTGTGGAAAAAGAGCATTGAACACACGTTAAAAAAATAAAAATCAGAATTTAGATACAATTTTCGAGGCCCTGAAGAATGTCAGAAATTAAGCTGGAATCAAGACAGGAATGACTGTCATAGATCAAATTCTTTCTTGCTCTGAACATTCAAAGAGTAAATCCATTAAGCTAGAAAGTAAGCATGCAGAAAACTGTATTTTTAACAAGCATCTTATGGGCTTTGGTGGTTAGGGCAAAGTCAAAATGATCCAGGTCTGGTAACTCGAGCTCTTCAGAATATATCTGCATATCTTCCCCGCTCCGCCCCCCTTCCCCCCCACACTGTTCTTCACTGTTCAGGTTAGAAAGGTGTTCACTGAGTATTTTTATCATCAGTGTTCAGGGACTGGATCACTGCTGGCCCTTCTCTGCACTGAAATGTGTAAATAGTTGGGATTTTTACCTGAGAAGTTTCCTATGAGAGGTTTCCTGGTATTTATACATAAAGCACAGAATTTGTGTGAAACAGGTTGGATAGAGGTGATGTTGAGACTGATTTTTTTTTTTTTAACTGCTTATTTTACAGGCTTAATGTTCCTTCAGTCTAGAATTTCCTAATTTAGAGAACGTATTTCTTTTGTATGGTTCTTCATAAAGCAGCAGGGAGTTGTTCAGGAAAGGCTTTGTTCCGTACACTGTATCTTAACAGGTTATGCAAAACTGGATAGAGATGTTTTTTTACAGCGAGGTGTTTTGTGTCTGCTTTGCGGATGGGCTCAGGTTACAGAGTTAACTCTGTGGTTTCAAGTTTGCTTCAGGTGTGATAAATGATAAATAGCTTTCTTTTCAGTCAGTCTTCTCTCTGATGGTATGCAGGTGTTGCTGGAACTCCAGTCTGTAACCTTCACAATTGTCATGTCTAAAAAAGTGTTAGTGTGTGACTGGTTCCATCTGATAGAAAACAGACAGAATTTGTAGTGAGGGCTAATAACTTATTAGACCAACAGATGTACTTGGGGAAGAAAAGCTTCTAGACGTGCTTGTATCTCTTGTTTATATTAATAGACTGTCTTGAACAAAATCATGTTAATACTACAGTTCCATGTCAGCTGGATAAATCTCACCTGCTGATTTAGCAGGGGGCAGTACCTTTTTAAGGAGCTGACTAGCCTACATTCAAAAAGCCACTGGTGGGCACTGACCTTACTATTTAAGGTTATCTGGGTCTCTTCTAGGAAAGGAAAGTGATTAGAAAGAGGAGTATTTGCTGATTCTGGTCTAGGGTATCCAGATCCTCAGATATACCTAATCCCTTCCAGAGTCGTCTTTTCTTTTGTTCTGTGAGCCAGCCTTTCTTCGTTCATTTGTAATTTCCAGGTGAGGTGCATGTGCTAACCTGCAGTTCTGACGTATTTACAGGTCTCATCTGTGTCTCCTTTTTGTTGTAGCCATATAGTGCTATTTTTTTAATTAGTTGATTTTTGAGGTTTGGAAGAAGTCTGACTAGTAAGAGATAAACAGAAGACATAGCGAAGGGGGTACTTCAGCCTAATGACTATAGTTGGTTTTTTTGTTAAATTCTAGTCTTAATCTTGTAAAGTAGAGGGTCTGTTGGATGCCCCTCTGCTGCTTGATTTTTCAGGCATTAAGGACTACTGTTTCTTCTGCACAGTATTCCTGGATGAGCTTCTAACAGTAGTTGTTCTTATTGCGTCCCTTCCTCACTTGATTATTGTGGTGCTGTTGGTTATGAGCAATTTTTGAAGACTAACCTGGAATTTCAGTTTTTTTCAGATGTATTTATTAATATTTCTTACTAGACATATGATAGGCTTTTACCATGTGGCCTGGCATAGCACAGGTTTTAGCTTTGAGTGCTATTCAAAATGCTGGATTTGGTGATTTGCGTTCTTATAACCCCAGAGTGTCTGTAATGAGGTTGTCTCTCTTGCCCCACCCTGCTGAATATGAAGGTACTGGCCCAAGTCACTTGAGCTTGTTGAGGCTTGAGCTGGTGGAGCAAAGTGCTAAGAAAACTCTTCTATGAAAGGGGAGATTCTGTGTTAATGCTTGTAATGCACAGCTAGGTATTTAGCTGCAAGTTTATAGGCAAAGTGGTTGGTTTACTTTTTAAAGGGTGGCCTTCCCGTTTTGGTACAGTACTATAAGGTGGTGGGTTTTGGTTTGGGTTTTTTTTTAGTGTTTCTAAGTGTTTTTCATGCTTGTTTCAGGCAGGATGTGACCAGACATCCTTTAAAATGTAGGCGGCTGTTGCTATATGTAGTATAACTTTCCAGGTGGGCAAAATATTATTTACATGTTCGCAGACTTGCATTTTCTCATTGTTGTTAATAGAATCAATGCTTTTGTTTAAATCAAGTTCATCTTGGTTTTAGGTAGAGTGAAAACTTAGTAGGTTGACTGGTTGGGAATACTTGAAATTAGTCATCTTGCTAATGGAGAAATATTTTCTGCAGTTCAGGAAACACATGCAGTATAATAACTACCTTGCAGGATAGAATCACTTGTTGGTTTCTTTTTTCAGTAGAAATGTATGTAGACCTTTACCTGAGTAAATAAAATAAATATTCTTTCTTAGTAGCTCTATTAAGTTCCTATGTTAAACATTTTATTCTGAAAACTGGGCTCCTCTTTATTTTCTAATTGGCAAAAATTCCTTGAGAAGGAAGGAACTTTATTGTAAAGACAGACTCATTTCAACACATTGGTTCCATTGGTTTAGGGAGTGTCGGCTCTCCACAGTGTTTTTGAGCCAAGCCAAAAATGTAAAATAAATGGGTGTTAAATATTTCTGTGAGCATCATGAATTAAGCTAACATGAAGATTGCTTAACTTCTGAATGACAACTTCCATGAAGGTTTTAATGTGTTTTAACACATACAATTCAAATTCATGCTTTTAACTTGATTTGACTGCCAGTGTAGAAAAGCACTCTCAGAATGACAAGCAGTAAAAAAAAAAAAAAAT
>VYXH01010777.1:76730-99208 GCA_013397275.1 Burhinus bistriatus
AAATTCTTTTTTTTTTTTTGGAGACAAACCTGAGAGATGTCCCCAGTGTTAAGAACAGCCATTGCTGTGAGATTAAGCAGATAGAATTTGGGTAAAGTGGAATGAAATACAGGAAGAGGGAAGGTGCTTATAAATGTATTAAAATTTCACTGGCACATACATCATCATTTCCCATCTGGGTATAATAAAGGAATAATAATTATTTTCCATTATTACTAAGACCTTGATATTTTTATAAGATACTGCACACGTTTATATCTTATGTAGAATCACTGTTTGTCATTGAACTGGAGCTGTCAAAACAAATGCACAAAGAACTTGGATCTGGGGAATACCAGTATGTGCCTGACCTAAAGGACTAATTTATCGTCCATGCAGATAAACATCTGTGGCCTGATTCATCACACATTCACATTTTGCAAATAGACACCCACAACATGCTACCCAGGTATCAAAATATGCTGTGTGGCTGTCTGTTGTGACTTTTCAGTTGCCTGTGGCTGCAAACTTTATTGCCTGCCCTTTAATCCCTAGGCTGATAGTTCTTATCCCATGGTTTGTATATAATATCTTCTTCTACTTGTGGACTTAGCACCCTTTTATAATAAGGTGTAGACATGGTTTGTTTGGGTCTGTGACTTTACAGGCAAAGGTTCTAGTCCTAGTTATGCCAAAAATCAGCATGTGCAATTTGATGGTATCGCAAGTCAGGCCAAAAGATACTATTGATCAGTCTCAAGGGCTAAGATGGAGAAATACTGATGTCTTCTGAATGATGTGAGATTTGAACTTGAGGGTACCTAACTACCAGATCGGTGCACCCTTTGTGGACTACACAGTACCTGAATGGGAAAGAACCTTTGCTTTCTGCAGGGCTTGATTTGATAGTGCCATAGAAAAGGAAATATAATTGGGCTGAAATGTGCAGCTTTGTGCAAAATTGTGTCCTGTGCCATTTCCTTTGAAACTAGAGTTTGGTAACTGCTCCATGTTTTCTGCTCTTATTATGTCAGTCAAATACTCTAGAAGTCAAACTAGACATCTGTTAAATAAGCTATGAAAAAGTACGGGCTTGGAGGAGGTCAAAGGCTGTTGTAACGGGGGAGCCAGACTGCATGTGCAAACCAAATCCACCCAGAGCTTTTTGTTCCTAGCAAAGTGAAATGTGAAGATGTGTTTCTTTTTCCCTATTCCTCTTAATTCTGTGATCCTCTATCCTAAATCTTATGCTTTTTTAAAATGACACAAAAGATTTTAATAGCTAGATGGAGGGAGAGTTAATTTCACCTGTTTGATATTGCTGACCAAACAATGAAGTAGATCTAGTCTGTATTAGCTAAAATAAGAGGGATAATGCATCCTAGCTTTGGAATGTTTTGGATGAAAAATATCACATCCTTACAAAAGGATGTTGCTAAGATGAAGTTTTTCAAAGAGTGTGACTGAAGTTGACTGTCCCCTTATCATTTTGCTAGCATATGCCCAAGTACATGCAAAAAAACGCCAAGGCAGGACCAAACAGCTGTGGGAACAACTAATCCAAATTGGATCCATGTTCCCACTGAAAGTAATAATGTGGCTGCTTACAGGAACTATCCCCGTGGCTTGTTTCCTTAAGATCCCTGGAGACTAGCAATGTGGGTGGAGTGCACAGGACATGAAGTAAAAATATTGTGAGATAAACCTGTCCAAAAAGGAGTCTAATCTCCAAGGAAGACAATTGTTATCATATAGCCATGGGCTACTCATTAACTCGGGGTTGCTAAAACAAATATTATTTTAGAGTGACAGCCAGCTACTAACATGAAACTGTTACTTTTTTAATCTCATTTTGGATTTGCTTCTTTGCAGCAATTTCTTGGAGTTTGGTAGTAAAATGACAATGTATCACAGCAGGCCCTGTCTTAGACCTCCAAAGAAGGAATGAATTCTCCAATATGCTCTTGTTACAAAGTCAAATCCAGAAGAACTTCAGATTAACTATGTTTCAATAAATACTTGTTCTGCTTCATCATGTGGAAAAGCAACAGCAAGTTCAAAAATGGGGGGAGAATAAGGCAAAAGTGGGTTTAAAGACAATTGATCTGCTGGCATGCTTTTACAGTAAAGAACAATTTTGGCATCTTGCATAACAATGGAAGGTTGGAATACTAATAAATAGGAAGAATTTTTGTATACAGCCCATAGTTGAGCTATGGGTTTTAAATTGTATGATTCACTAAGGTAAATAATACAGTCCTGTAAAGATTAACTATATTAGCAAAAGTATGAACTGGGACAATACTGGTTTTTCAGTCCATGCATCAAAGCTGAGCAGTCAAAACCAGAAAGTAATTTCTCTTGGGATATGGTGTTGGGCAGTTAATCATGTTTGCAGAGATTTATGGAGTCTTCTGAATTGCTTCAGTGTTGGCCGTTGTCAGAAATTGAATATTGGGCTTGGTGGGCTGTTGTTTTGCATTATGCATGGTCCTATGATGTGGAGGTAGATATCCAGAACATATTTACATAACAGCATGGTAAACCTTAATTTTTTGTTCTCTTTGCAAATACCTCCCCTTTCAACATACAGGAAGTTGAAATACTTCGTAAAAGTCTGATTGTTATAGAAGGCAAAAATACAACTACCTTCTAAAATAACTTTTGTAACACTCATTTCCAATATCTGTTTCTTCTTACAAAAGTACTAAATGTATTAGTTGGTGACTCAATTTTAAGTTTTGAAAATTTTAAGAAGTACCAATGGAATGCTTTTCCTCCTGATGTTTAAGTCGGGCTATCTGTGCATTTGCACTTCTGTGATGTGTCTTACAGAAAGATTTAGAAATTGATATCTCTTCTTTCTTGTTTTAAATTAATACTTTGTGGACTAATGTCAACTTTTTTCAATTTATTATTCGTTAAGTCAGCTGTCTTGTTAGCATATTTCATTCTTACATTTGTTCAGAGGCCCTGAATTACAGCATCTGGTTTCTAAGGATGATGACATCACTCTTTTTTCTGGTATTTACTGTTCCCTTTTGTTCAAATGTCACCTTTGGGACTGTGGCTGTCATTAGGCAGATGTTAATACTTGTAGTAACTTTTAATGATATTGATAATGCAATGATAGTGAGGGAAAAAGACGAAACTGGTTCTTGGGGGAGAAGATTTGAAAGTCCATGGAATTAAAAGTATTCTGGGATGTTAATATTGAATCACAGTGGTGCTCTTCCTTGTTACCTCTAGTTTTCTAGAGGTGAAAATACACCAGCTTTTTTCTTCCTTCCCAGAAAGAAGAATTAAGATGGAGTCTATTTTGACATTGGCAAGAATAGAATGTAAATTTGGAAACAAGACCACTTGATTATATATATGAGTTGTATTATTGATCTGCTGTTGTTTTCTTTATCTGTAGTTGCTTATTTTATTGTATTATAACTCTTTCTCAAAAACAAATACCTACTTGGATTGGGGATGTGTTTTCAGAGATGCCAGATGGTACGTTGCCCTTGGTATTCTTGAATCTGCAGTGCTTCCTGAACAGTTTAAATGCTTCAAACTTGTGTACTCCTCTTGGCTATTCTGAGCTGAAGCTTCTGAAGTTTTAATAAACTTTTGTCACAATCTGAAGGGGTGGTTTCAGTCTGTGGTAATTTTTTTTTTTAACTTTTTAAAAAAACAATTTCAATATAATGTTAATTGTTTAAGCACAGTTTTCTAATTATAATCCTTCAGTAGGAATTACTTGAGCATCTGGGAATATGAAACAGAAAGATCATAGATTGAAGGTGCTTTCCCTAAATGTAATTGCCACTTAAAATTATGTAAATGCTAAAGTGAATTTTCTCTCCCCCAGAATGCTAATGGTGAGGATCCTTGATAGAAAAGAATAATGATTACTTTTTTTGTCTCATTAGAATCATAGAATGGTTTAGGTTGNCTTTAGGTGAGTGCTTTACTTGTTGGTGTTTTTGGTTTTGGGGTTGGTTTTTTGCATATGCACAAAAGAGATCTCAGCATGTGATCTAAATACACTTTGTATTTTTAAAGTTTTACAGTTAGTAACATGCTAGCTTAATAATCCTAGCTTTATTTTATTTATCTAGTATAAATACTGGGGGAAAGTCTTGATCAGGAGACACATAAATAGAATCTAAGTATGTAGATGAAGAAAATATGATTCTGTTCGGTACTGCAAGGAGTAATGTATAACCAAGCCAGTTCAAACAGCTGATCAGTTGAATGCTACCTCTGATTTGTTAGTATCATGCTGAGAATAAATCAGGTTTGTGTAGTGACTGGAAATGACCTTTTTGTATTCCTTGGAACTGTTTTCACTTTAGGCTTTTGAAAACCCACTGCTCTTCCTTGGCTTTATTCTTTAGTAGGTGTTAAATCAAATTGTTACAAAGCCATTGTGTACACATTATTGTCCATGTAGATTTTATGAGAATTTGCATTGGTTTAGCTAACTCAGTTCAAAAGATAATTAAAGTATGACAGCATCCAACATTTGAGTCTTGTACCTCCGCTCTTCCTGGTGGGATTCTATTTCCCTAAAAATACAGTAGAATTTGACTCGTTCAGGTATTAACATTCTCCAAAATCTCTTGGGGAAGATTAAGTGCTTTATCATCTAAAGGGTGACCTCATCAGATGCCAAGGGAGCAAATGAGGATGTAGCAGCTCTTATGAGCCTTTATTATTAAAAGATGTGCAGATTTTAGAAATGCTGTGTCTCCTTCATCCTTTTTCCTCTAGAAGGTATACCTTTTACCAAAACAAGTCAATTAAGAAGTTGCTGGTAAATTCTTTGGATAATATTGAAAATAGTTCACATATGGGAGTGGAAGGGAAACAAAGAAAAGTTAAAAATACAGTGCCTGCTTCCTCAGATGCATTGTGGGAGCAACATGTTTATAACCTCCATGATAGACTTCAGTATGATACATCTTGTCAAAAGAAAAGCTATCTGGATTTTTAGCATGGCTGTGTCAAAGCAGGAGATACCACCCTTTTTTTATAGGGGAGAACTATCACTTTCTATTGCTCCAATTTGTCCCTTCGGTAAGTTTACTGAGGACAGCATTTTTCTTGCTACACCTTGCAATATTAAAAAATAGAACTGATATATGCATGAACTAGGAATGTTTCTGAAGACTAATTATCTTAAAATACTAATGTCATTACTTGGGGTTTTTTTTATGTTGATCTCTGTTAGACTACAGCTGTGAGTGTTCTCAGTGTTTTAGGTGCTGCAGTAAATAAATTTGTGTTCAAAAATTGGAATGATTGTCCATATGCCACAGTAGCCTCTGCTTGCTTTATTTCTCATTACTGTACCTATGAGGGAGATATTTTTACCCACTATCTGACAAGTGAATACAAATTTCCTTCATGTGTGTCATTGTCATAGCTTCTTTGTCATAGCTTGATATTGTGAGAACAAAAGAAAGCTAGGGACCCTAGTGAGAATGTTAGAGGGGGATTAACAGAGCCTTGTAGCTATGGAGTTAAGCTGGGCTTCTATTTTCACTGCCAATGACATCTTGATTTATGCATACTGGGGATGTTTTTAAACACAGAAGCAATAGGAAATAAGACAGTTTGCTTCTAGCCTGTGTTTCCTGCAGGGCTTCTTGGCTTTGCCTTCCGGTTAGACAACAGCATTCGGAACATAATCTTGTTGTTCTGTCCTCTTATTGCTGTTTATTTGTTTTGCCGGTTATGCAAAGCTCTGGGCTTCAATCTGTTCTCCCCTTGCCCAAATCTTCCTTGAAGATGTAAGTTGGGAATGTGCATGCAAAAAAATCTCTTGTGCACATCCTGTTTTCAAATTGTGTTATTTCCTTCAGTCTTGTACTCCTACTGAGAATGTGGCTTGAAGGATGTCTTGTGCTTGCATCTGACAAAGTTGGTGAATGCGAAGGATAGCAGTGCGTATATTCATAAATGATGTAAGAGTTGAACAACTAGCAAGGTTGTTTTAACTAATGGATGGATTTATAGCTTTTTTAGAAGTATTTTGTGATGGTACAGATATCTAAGTAGTCTAAATTATGATTCACTTTTTTTTTTCCTTAGGGTGTATTAAGAAAAAAGTAGTCTGGTAGCTGTTTGAATATTCATGCTGTCATTATGGAACAGTGTAACCACAGATGAACTTGCGCAAAAACTGAAAGCAGCAGCCTGGAATAGAAATACAAACTTCTCCCTTCCTACTGCTTCATTTATTTCAAATGTGCAGATTGCTGGGGTAAGCAAGCCTGCAAAGTTGAGATTGGTTAGTTGTAATGTAAGAGTTAACTACTGTGAAAACAAGCCTTCTTCCATTACCAAGCACTTCTGAGTGGCCTGTTGCTGGTCACTTGCTGAAAGGTGACATAATTTGCAATTCTAATAGTGTAACAGCCTATTCCTGCCATGCTGAATGGCATTCAGGATTTCAACATATGCTCAATAGAAATATATTAATATGATTTTGCTTATGGGTTTAATACAAAAGCAGAATGATGGAAATTAAGTATTACAAAAGGAGGAGCTTTTAGAATGTATCAAAGCAGTTTTACTAGGAAGATGACTGGTATTAACCTCTAACCCTGTCTCAGTGGTCTTTGGTATTAAATTGCTAATACAAGGTACTGATCAGGATCCTCCCATTCAGTAAAATCGTATTGCTTCATCTTCTTTTGTAGGTTACTGTAAAACAACCTCTTAACTTAATATAGCCACAGTGTTGATAAAAAGTAAAATATGCCTTCATCTATGTGAAAAAGCATATGAGTGTAGAAGCTTTCCTGGTTCTTTAAGTGCTCTAAAACAATAAGAACATTTTTTGCTAGAGATAGAGAATTTAATCATAATACTACAGTATGGATTTCATCATTCAGCCTTCCCATGGTGTTTATGTCACTCATTTCTAATACTGTGCCTAGAATTTGTACTGTACCACCTAGAAACTGCGATATCTCTTTGTTTTGAGCTATGCTAAAATTAGATAGTTTTTTCTTTCAACAGTGTTTGAGGCTGGACGTACTGAATGAAATGGCAGATTTGTACCATGTAGTTTTTTGTTTAATTTTCTTAATTTTTTCTTCCTATTAGAATTTTTCTCCCCTATTTCTCCTATTGTGAGTTTTTTTGCATCATTACAGGAGAAATGGTGCTAATGTTTGTTTTGTCGTATAATGAATAAATCTGGTTTGGAAAATTCCTCTTCCTAATTCCTATCTTTAAAGTCTTTGTTATGGTTCTAATTAGTAGGTATTAGCATATGTATCAAAATGCAGAATGTGCAAGTACTATTTGGAAAATTAAATGCTAGGTTTAGCTCATCATTTTGTATCATTTGGATTTATTTTGAACAAAACATTAGCACACTGAAGTATGAAAACTATAAAATTATGGCATAAAATCAACATCAATAAAAATCTGTCTTATACACAGCTTTTCCTCTTCTAGTATCCATGCAGCTGGGCAAAAAAAGAGAAATATAACAAATGTGTTGCTGTTCTTCATGACTCAGATTGGACAAGGTAAATGTGGAATTATCAATGTGGTATTGAAAATGTAAAAACATTAAAGTGTTTTTATTGAGAAGGAGGAAATGGGGTGGATCACTTTGAGGAGGAGGAGAATTTTCCTTGTGAGGCAAAACAAGCATATATTTGTTTTGCCAGTTGCAGTGATGTGCCACCCAACATAAACATTGGTACCACTACATCTGTAATAACTGCAGCCATGGGGCTAGGAGGGCAGGCCTCAGCCCCAGTGAGCTCTGGCTACATTTAGGAGTTGTGCCCAATCAGTTTTACTGTGATCCTTGCTCTGCTTTTAAAAACTTCTCTTCTGGAGAAGGCGAGAAGAGAGGTATTGACTGTTGTGGAACTTCTTAATTTTGTTAGACTTGGCGTAAATATCTCATGTTTGGTACCTTGTTCTGCTCACTATGCACTACATTTCTTGATTATTTTTCTTTTTTAAAAGTTTATTTCCTAATATGTATACACTTTACTTTCTAGCAACAACTGAGGGATGTGTAAAGGTAAACTTAAAGACTTTTCTGTGGAACTGACCTTTAAATACACAGATTTACAAGGAGTAACAAGTCTTTATAAAAAGCACCACAGTATTCTATAACAAAAATCTTGTTGTCACACAAAGACAATGTATTTTATGCCATAGTTTCCTGAGCACTTTGGGCTAACTGGGCTGCCATGAGAAGTGCTCTCTTTTCACTACTCCAGCTGTTTATTCCCCTCTCTTTGCTAACTCAAGTGCTTGAGGGATCTCATTAGGAATTGGATCCTGCTAGTGATGCAGGTTAAAACTAATGGAAAGAAAACAGGTTTTCTGTTTAACTGGGATCAGTTCCTGATCGAGTTCACTGTACTGCTGTGCAAATACCTCTGCATGGGGATCAACTCTAATGGTGATAGTGACAGTTTGCTGACTTTATGTATTTGTGGAACTGTGACATTACGTGCTATGGTCTCTCTTAGAAACTCATTATGTACTAGACAACATGAAGTTTTGGTTTTTTTTCTATAAAACAGGCTAAAATAATCCATTTTCAGTTAAGTAAGATGTCCTCTGAGAAATAAGTAATTGTTTGAACATCTGTGAAGTTGTTCCTTTTGTTTGCTACAACTGTGGATCCAGAAATGTCACTATGACAGAATATGCTTCTGTGTGGAGGAAGGAATGTAACTTCAAATCTGATGACCAAGCGTAATCTGTCAGGATGGCAAAATCAGGCTGCCCTGGTAAACAGAAGAGTAGAGGAGCCATGGGCAATTGCAGAAACAAGTTGCATGTCAGCTTGCCAGGTATACTGTTTAATTGCTGCAGATCCTGTGACGGTTTGTGGTGATGGTTTGCACATACATGCGTGATTTTTTTGGGAGGGAAAGTGCTAATTAGGTTGATACATTTTAACACTTCACATAAATGTAGTTTTTAGCTGAGCCTTTCTAGCCTGATTACCATTGTTGGAAGAATAGTTTGTACATCAGCTTATTTTCTGCTAAAATTAGACTACTCTCTTTTATATTCAAGTTGCTTTGCTACAGCGAAGTAAATGCAAATCGGAATCATTCTGTATCGTTTCTTTTGTGTTCTGTCACCCTCTATGGTAATAGCCAGCAGAAATATCAACTCCGAGTTATGTCTCTCTTTTGCTAGTTTTTCCTGCTGACATAACACTCCCTAACTGGAATGCTGTGTTTCCTGGGGACAGGAATGGATTCCCTTTGTGGGGAGTGAGATGTAATCTTTTGGTAAAGGTCTGACTTTGATAAAACACATTGTCCATTGCTGGATGGAGCTGTTACATATGAAATCCTGTTTATCGGATATGCAGTTGTAGAAGACTAATGATAAATGTCCTCCCTCTGTCTTAGTGCCACAGATAGCAAACTCTTGCTGGTCAGGGGACCAAAGAGAAGTTTGGAAGTAGGATGTGCATCACATATTGCCTATTGCCACATGCTCGCAGTCAGGTATTTTGTGATGTGAAAATCCAGCATCTAACTTACAAAACAAAAATACGCTTTAATATGAAATGACATGAAGTTCTCAGCTAAAATGATAACAAAGTTCTTAATTTGCTTTCTTTGCAAGTTGTACTTTGCTTTGTGTGTGACTTGCTGAAGATGACTGTAATTTTGTTCAACCTGGAGTTACCTAGCTGCTGTTCAGAGTACATTCATTGTTGTGACTCAGTTCACTCTTAAAATTTCTGATTTTGTGCACTTTTTTCCAGTAATATTTATGCTTCCAGGGTGCAAGGGGCAGTGTGTCAATACACTTGTTACAGGACCAAGCATGCTGTGCTCAGATGCAGTGCTTTAGAGGTCTCCAATGTATTGTGAAATGCAGCCGTGTAGGTTTATCAGGAGCAGCTGTTTTTGTTCTGTGGACGGCTCCATCTGGGGCAGAGGGGGGAGAGAGAGCGTGCTGGTGGCTTTTAGAGATTAGCTGGTGACAGTTTTGCTTGGGAAGTGTACCAAGTTTTAGCAGAGCTACTGTAACAGACATAGGAGGTGAAAAGGGATGGTGAAAAAACCACAAGCTCTACTAATCTTTTTGTGTCAGAAGAAGCCTTTGGGATTTGGTTGTCTGCATGTGGGTCTAATTGCAGCCTTGATTAGAGGAGTGCCTAACACTTCCTACTTCAGTAAAGATCTGGCTTAGCTGTTACACATGGCATTTGGACATACAAGGCCTAGATGAGGAGTCAGAGCAGCTGTGTCCTTGTGCAGGCGAGAGGGAGGCTGTCCGGTTTATTGGATTACCTCTTGTCAGATCATGGCAATGCATGCTTAAATCCCTTGGGGTAGGGAGGGAGTGTTGAAGAAGGGATGGCTTATTTTAGGTAAACTGATTTAGACAGCAGTCCATTTTCTTCTTCCCTTTCTGCTGAGAAACATAGGAACATTTCACGAAAGGGTAACACTCAACCTTCAAAATGTTCACATCTGGTGTGGTAGTATTTTGTGGGCAGAAGCTGCGTGGCAGGTATGAGCTGGGCAGAGGGCCTACAGCAGCGTGATTAGTTTCTGCGCCTTTTGTTTAACTTCAGGAAGCGGTGGGTGAGTGCTTGCTTTTAATGCTATTCCTACTCTCCTGCTTCTCTCATCCTTTTTCCTAAGCTTATGCTGGTTAAGGGTTAACAGTAAGCATTCGTTCAGCTTACTGCTTCCTTTTGTATTAAAGGGTAACTGTGAACTCCTTCCATAGTGAAAGAGCAATGAAAGATTTCTGGGTTTAATTCTTGGCTGTTGGAACCTCATATATTTGGAGAAACTGATGCTGGTTTTGTGGGATCGTTAGCACTCTTGCAGTGTATTACAGAGTTATTACTATGCTCAGGTCTTCTATCAGTTTCTTAATATATGAAGCAAATGCTTTGCTCTCCAACTGAGCAGAAGGGACTTGAGAATAATGCCTTTCAAACAAGTACCATATTTTGGTTGACTGTCTTTATCTTGGAAGGTACAGCCTTGCTCCTGCATGTCAGAGTGTAGTTCTGTACTGTTTCTTGGTGTGTTTGGAGAACTTCTAGTTACTGTACAGGAATGGATTTGTCTTTCTTGGAGAGGAAGGTCTCCTGTCCTTTGCAGCTTAGACCCTGCTGATATTGCACTGGCTGATCCGAGTTTGGGACCGTAAGTTAGACGTAAGAAGCAAGTCAGCAAATACAATCTCTTCAGAAGAAAACATCCAATGTTTGAATTGCACAGTAGACACAGAACTCTGTGTTGTAAATGAGTAGGAACTTGTCCTGTGCATATACGCTATATGGCCGTTACAGTCAACTTGGTGTCCAGAGCTGTACAAGTGATACAGCTGGAGTTCTTAACCTTGTCATTGAAGCATAATAGGTGCTTGCTTGAAAATGCTTTTAAGTAGCATTTTTCACTCCCTCAGAGCACGGTCATACAAGAAGGCTGATATAGGCTGTGGTGCTGCTGAGGAAAAGGAGGATGGAATTTTCCTGATTCAGTTCTGCCACTAGCAGAATATTGCTGCTTGGTTAGTTTGTCATCTTCAGGAGACTGCAAGATGCTGCACCAGCAATTTGTGTCTGCACTCAGTGAGTGGGGAGCAAGAGCTTTGTGGGATGAGGGTGAGAGTTAATGGGAGGCAAAGAGCATGCCTTTTAATGTTGATAATAACAAACTGATCACGATTTGTAGAAAATGGTAATTAGTAAATTAGCTATGACTGAATAGTCCCAGATATAAACATAAAACTAGAAAGTTTTGGAAGCTATTTGGAAGGTGTTTGTAGAAGATCACTAAATGAAGAGGCTGATAGCACTTGGATGATTCTTTAACAAAAAACTTCATTGAAAAACTTGGAAGAAATATTTTGAACGAGCTATCTGTGTGGATTTGAGCACTTAGGAAAGTTGTGCTATATCCAGCTCTCACCTGTTTCCTAAAATCAAGGCTTATAAAGTCCTGTAGTTGCATTATAAACTTTACAGGTTTTTTTCCTTCCTTGCAGTGGCCAGTCCGGCCCAAACCCCGACGTGTGCCCTACTCAGTGTAATTGGGAACATTTTACAATGGTAATGAGCTTGGCAAGAGAAGAGCCCCTTTGCCTGCTGCCAGAGTAAAGCAAATAAACAAATAAGGAAAACAAAAGAAGATCCCTCCCTGTCCCCTCGGCGGGTTGCAGGAGCGGCTGGCACCGCTGGCTATGCTGGCGGAAGGGTGGAATGTCCTGCCGTGCATTCCACGCAGATGGCCTGGACCCTGGCCACCCCAGCAGAGCAGAAAATACCACACTCTCAGCCATGCCACTTGTGATTTAATTGGAACCGAAGCTAACTTTAAAAAACAGTGCATCATCAATTAAAACTGTTTTTCTGTGTTTCCAAAAACTACACAATGGTTTTGGTCTCCTCTTGTTTGCTCAGGAGAAGCTGAATTCTTCCATCAAACAAACAAACATTAGTGGGATCTTCATCTTAAGGATAACATCTTTCCTTTTTCGGGCACCTTGCCACTAAGAAAGTCCCAGTATCCCCATCTGAAGAGAGCACAGGCATTGCCTGAAGAGAATAATTTTTCTGTAGTCACCTCTTCTGATTCTTAGCAAAATATTGGCCACCTGCTTTCAAGAATGGTGAAATAATGCTTCCCATGTAGCAAATACCAGTGCTGTAGCTCAGGAGCATTTGGGACGGCTGGTTGTACTTCCAGACTGATTTATATATATAGTTGTGATGATCAATACTAACTCCCTGATAAAACAAAAATGAATAAACCTTGTAGTACTCTTGCAGAAACTTGCACTCACAAACTCTGAACTGGGGTCTGAGTGTTTTATGTATTAAGATGGACTGCAGAAGAAATGTGCTGGTTCTTGCAAGACGAGGTACTCATCTGAGCTTATTGTGCATTTTGCTGTCTGTAGCACTGACTACAATAACAGCTTCTTACCATTAATCAAATCTGCAGGTAGCACAAGAGAGGAATGGCGCTGTTTTCCTGTAGCTTATGTATTGTTTGATCAGTCACCATTAAGGAAGCAAAGCACTGTAACCTTAATTGAAGGGTACAATAATGATGCTTTGTAGTTATTTAGCAGGCAAAATCTGACACCATTAAGGAAGTAGAACACCCTGTCCTTAATTGAAGGATATGATAATGATGCTTTGTAGCTGTTTAGTAGGCAAAACCTGTGATTAGTGTCACGTATTGTTTTAGAATCTGGAGAAGGAGTAGCTAATGTTTGTGGGATGAAGCAATTTTACGAATAACATGGAAAATTACTTCACCTAATTTTACAGTGCAGTCTTTACACTGTGAAATGCAGGCTGGTAGTTCAGTGCTTCCTGATGTTTGGTAAGAAATTGTTCCTCACAACTGATGGAAGTATAAAAGCTGAGGTATGGCATTTAATGAGTGGGACAACGGTGCTGTTTAGAAAACTAAGTTCAAGTAGTCTGTTTCCAGCAAAATATTTCAAGAATGCTATGCAAATCCATATATTAGAATAGCAAAGCACAAATCAGATTGTCTTGCTAGAGGCCAATGGCAGTTGGAGGCCAATGCTACCTAGACAGCCATTGTGAAACAGGGACACAGCCAGTGTGCGGGTACCTACCATCTGCATGTCCCCAGTGCAAGAATGCAGAGGGAAAGGTGAAACTCTCCAATATTCTTTGGCTTGCAAGATTGCATTGTGGTGTGATGTATTGGTTCATAGAGACTTGTGCAGCTATGAAAGAACATAACTGTCAGCTGGAGGTATTTCCTTATGGTGAAAACTGCCAGCAACTGTTGGATGAGTGTTTTTTGTTGCCCTACCAGAGTTTGATCCAAGTTTGAGTATCACAACGTGGACCTGTTTGAAAACTTTGTGTTGCACTGGGGCATTTTTATGTGCAGGTGAGTGCATGGCAGTTACTGCTGCATTATTTTCACACTGAAAATGAAAATGCAAACCAGCTCCAAAACCAGCAGTACATTATAAGATTTGGTGTGTTGATTTTTCCAATATTTGTACTTCGATCTGCAGCTCTTAAATTCTTACTGATAAAATTTTACAAACCTTCACAAGACTAACTGTTGTACAGATCAGTTTGCTTTGCTTTTACATAAACATTATTTAATTGTATAAGTTTCATGCTAATGTTGGCTGTGACTATGCTAGGCCTCTAATTTACTATGAAATGTTTTTTCCTCAGTTTAACATTGCTTTCAGATACAAACAAGAGGACAAATTGCTTGCAGTGCCAGATAAATGTGTACTTGGCTGTCTGATGAAAAAACTGTCTTTTTCATTTTTTTTTTCTTCTGTGTATATTTCATAATGTCTGTTCTAAAATGTCCAAAGGCAATTACCAAAAACAAATCAATGCTGGATAATAATAAGAGAAATGTACTGCCTGGAGCCGCTTATTCTAATATCACCTTCCTGCTAACTACAATTAGAGGAAAAAAATTACATTAGTCACTTGAAAAGGGCAGCAATCTCTGTTTTAACAAGCCATTTAGCTTTTTTCATTATTCTCAGCATCCCTTTGCCTGCTCGGTCAAGCTCAAGAGAGAAACCTGAAAGTACACTGTGCATTGTGTTGTGAATTGCTATTTCTTTATTAGCCAGCATTCTTCACCAGGATTTATAATTATGGTGCTGTGAATTCTGTTAACTAACGAATTTTAGGTTGTTTAGTTTAGCTGTTCTTCTTGATGATGAATCAGTTTATTTCTTGCCTGAGTTGCTTGGGGGAACATCTGTGCACCTACGCCACTAAGGCCTCCCAGGAGAAACTAGTCTGTGAGCTCTCATCTTTGGGCAGAACCTGATGGGTGTGGGCATGGTAGCTGACAGCTTCAAACTGGGGTAACACCCACTGGGCAGATCAAGCTGCGGCCACCAGTGGAAGCTTCATCCAGGAGGCCACGGAAGACCGGTGGTAGTGGGACTGCCTGATTACATCAAGGGTATCCTCAAGGAGTAGAGATTTTTCAGCTTTTTGTGTGACAATTTAGTTAAGTGTTAGCTGGTATTTTTCAGCATAGGCGAATCTCTGAACTTTGCTTTTAAGGGTAAAAGAAATAAAGAAACATACTATCCATAAACACAAATATAACAACAAGCAATGCAGCAGTTACTAGAAGAGCATCCCTTCAAGGATGTATGATATTCCATTCGGTTAAGGACTGGGAGGTGTTTGTGCACAAGTGTGCACATGTATTTGAGAGAACATAGTCTGCTGCAAAATATGCTGTAGTTTTCAATGTCTTGCATAATAAAGTTTACCAGTTTGTTTTCTTGACAAACTAATGATCTAATTTCTTGAAATAACTTGTCCATGTGAATAAATGAAAGAGGAAGTATTTTGCAACAGTATTTTCATCAGGGTTTTGTTATAAAAATGCGTAAAATAAGAAGTAACAAAGGAACCTCAAATATGAAAGGTTTGGGTTTGACTTTTTTTAGTTTTTAAGTGCAGGTTCCCTCTTTCAACCCTGTTCTTAAATAACTGAAATTAGAAAAAAATCGAGAAATAGTTCATATTCAAAACACACGCAGTCTCCAAAGTCATTTTGAAAGCTGCTAGGTCCTCAGATAAAGAAATGAGGAGGTAAGACATGGAGTAATATTGATAAAAGAGAAGGATGGCTTTTTTTTTTTTCCCGAGCCTCATAGCTCAGCACCTATTTGGTCGCCTTTTAGGTATTGTAATGCATCAGGGCCAGAGAGCACGGTAAAAGAGAAATGGGGAGCGCTACTGGTACCAGAGTGCTCTCTGACTGCAGGTAACTGGTGATTTGCAGAGTAGGAAACATATGCAGACAGGACTCCAGCAACCCGTGGCATATCTGTTGTTAGGGAAATAATGAATAAGAAAAAGTAGTGAAGTGTTTTGTAGAATATTGGGTAGTATTTGACTACTTTGTTCAGCATAACTAAAAAACCCCAACAAACCTTGGTGTTCTGGAAGTTGCTGAATTCATGGTCTTAGAGCCTGCATCAGGTACAAAGCAGATATAGCATAGGTGGTAGCTAATGCAATCTGCATTTGGTTATGCTGAACATGTACCATAGACCTATCACAGAAATGAAGGTGAAAAGTTATCTAGATCTCCACCCTCATTGAATTCTTGAAGTACCATTTCTTATAAGGATGATAAAATACTTCTAAACTTGCTTCTTGCAAGTAAATTTCCTTACATTTCCAGAGGGAGGGATGAAGAGAATTCTGCTGTGTCCATGTTGTTATAAATATTTGCTAGGAGCATTTATTATGAAATGTTGGTGAACATGGAATAAAATACTCTTTTTAGAAGCGGAGCTGCTCTTGTGACTAACTGGATTTCAGGTTTTCTTACTGTGGCTGCAGAGTGTTAGTTTAGGACTCTTAAGAGATCTGGATTTTTATTTTGAATTTGGCCATTAGCATGCTAAGTGACTTCAGACATGTCTCTCCAGTTCCTTTTTGTCTTTCATTTCCCATATCTAAAATGGTTAACTCCCAGGTAAGTCATTGAGATCTGCTGATAAAATTAATTTTAAAAGACTTGGATATGGTTGTATCCGTGAGCTATTTAGTCTGCATCTTATTAAGCCGTAAGAGGTCTGGAACATTGGCAGGTATGATAAATATCTGGGTAGGCAGAGGGACAAATGAGCTTTTTTCTGTTGTGTCGTCCATCCCCCATCCACACCCCTGATAACTTTTGTATTAACATAGACTGTGGTACCAGAAAATGCAGCACACCTTTAATGTTAGGGAAGTGATGCCACCCATAACTCCACACTGTGGTTTAATTTCATACGTCTCTTCCCTCCCCAGCGTAAGACTCAGCTACGTAGGTTGCAGTTTATTTTCAATGGGTCAGTATGGATATAGTTATCTATATAAGCTTTGCTCTCACCTGTTGATTTTGGAGAAAATTTGTGGGTGTTGGTTCTACAGTGATTGCTAGCACACCACCTAAGTGATGGTCAATAACCTACTTTTACCATTGTAGCAGCAGTGTTGTAGGCCTGAAGAAGGAGCAGTAGTCAGAAGAATAACTTAGTTTTCAGCTGCTAGAAAGAATTTTGCAAATCACATCAGAAGTATGTTTTAGAAGTGGCTATTCTGTGTACATTTTGTACTCTTCAGCCTAACAGGGAAATTTTTGCTCAGGTAATAGCCTAATTTGCAGAAGCAATATTGTACACAGTAGTGAAGAATCCAAGGACTCTTGGATTCCAGCTAAATGGAAAAATTAACAGCAAACCATTTGAAGAAACAAGCTGGAATTTCTATATTGTATAGATGTATTTATGTGGGTTTCTGGAAAATCATACTTTATAAATGGAATATTTTCCCTGCAATAGCAAAAATTTGACTTTTTTCCTAAGCCACACTGTCAAAAATGCTTATATTTTGATTAGCTGGCTAATAAGAAATAACTGTACTAGCGTAGCCCATGAAATAACTGATAGTGGGGATGATTTTTTGAAACATAATGGTTTCAATTCAGCTTGGCTTGTTTATACATTTTCAAAAAGTAAGTGAAAGTTGGCAATAGAAGTACTGTTGTATTTTGTTTCTAAGTTATCTGTGAAACACTACCAGGAATTTAAGATACATCTGGCATTACAATAAGCTGAATGAGTTCTGGCAGCATTTACAGTTGGAAGCTCTAAACAGTGTTTTGAGTACTTCACTTTTCAGGGTAGATAAATCTCTTCCTTGCACCACATTTTCAAGGGAGCCTCTGAAAAAGGCAGTGATGCAGCAGGTTTGTCAGAGGCATACTTTACTGTCCTGGACTGGTTTTTTTTTGCCTATAATATCTCCAAGCCTGAGTCAGGGGGAAGGAAATGTGACACTGCCAGGTCCTGTGGCTTCAGCTTAGATTTCAATCTACGTTGTTGCTCAGGCTTTGAGTTTCTTATTGTTACTTTACTGGTAACATGATAACTATGAACATATTTTTCACTAATAATTTTTGTGCAGTGGTCTGAGACATGCTTGTCTGAAAAGAAGAGTATAACAGCAAGCACCATATTTAAAATCAGCTTAAGTCACTTGTGTTTAGTTATCTTCAGAAAATGTAGTACCCTGATTTTCATTAAAAAAAAAAAATCTCCACCTTCACTATCAACTTTTAAATCTGTAGCGCATTTGCCTGTTAGATAATATATGATTTAAAGGTATTGTACGTGACTGAGGGTTTTCAAGGGCAATTTCCCTCTGCTATGGACTACTGCATCTTCACAAACATTTTTTGCAGTCCCTGAGAAGGTAATTCTTTCAAAGATGCCGGTATCCAAAGAAGTGCTTTCCTTCAGAAAGGAAAGTGATTTCTGGCTGGGAGCTTTCTTTAAGAGGAAGACCTCCACTAATATTAAGGATCTGAAACATTCATTCATCTCTTCCTGACCTATAGATGAATTATGCTTCAGTTTTTTAATTTAAAGCCATCTTTCTGCTTGTCAAGTAAGAATACCACCTGATGTATGAGGTGCATCTCATTAGACGATGAGATTTCTGTGAGAGAACAGACCTTTATGAAGGGGAAACTCTTCTCTCACCTTTTGCTTTGCTGCTGCCCTGTCTTTAAGCTGCTGCCCTAAATTGACAGCTATGCAGAGCTGAATAGCTTCTTAAGCTTAGCCAAGTTATAAATGGTATTCCTTATAACGACCTTGGGAGGTGAATATTGTGTTTCCGAGGCGCATATAGAGAAGATGGAGAATGTTGTGCTTTGGGTCTCTTAGTGATATATTTCCAAAGGAACATTGTGCAGCCTCAAGCAAATCAAGAAGATACGTGTTTACATGAAGGATGCTGCTGCTTCTATTGCAAGTATAATTCTGGAAGTGTAATGAGAATGAGAGGAAGTGGAGGACTTCCTGCATTAGTTTTGGTGGCTGTGTGAAGGGGCTCTCTAAATTGCAGCTGTGTTGCACAACTGATAGAAGTTATGTTAGGCTCAGATAAGTCTCTTGAGATGTGAGCTAATATACCTCTTTGTGCTGCATGCATCATGGTTAAATTTTTATTAACCTGGAAGTCAGAACAACAGTGATAATGGCTGAGTATGCTATTTGTCTTTGTATTTTACCTTAAGTCTATTACTTTCCCATGAAATGTATTAGGGCTAGACTATGTCCTTAAAGTACAATTCACTCCTTTGGGAAAAGGTTCCACAGTAAACTAAATACTTAACATGTGAGTAAAGGGTCTGTAAGGTGGGAGAAAGAAAAGGGTAATGGGGGGGCTTTAACATAGTGGTGATGTATCCCCCTTACAGGTCTCTAGGCAAGAAAGGGAGAAATACTGAACAGGAAAGGATTAATTTTATTTGGGAAAAGCTCAGGATATATGTGGTGTGCTAGAAAGAAGATAGTTACTTAAATTCCTTTCTGAAACATCCAAACTAATTTTATCCTATTTCTAGATTTTTTTGGGTTGCAGTTAATGCTGTACTGGATGGGACTACCTGATTAATGATTGTATTTGACTCCTGCACTGTGGGTTTATCAACTGAATTGATGAAATGTTACTAAACTTATTTTATTATCTTTTTGGTGATGACTATTGAAGTGTTAATCATGTTTATCTGTTCAATATTTTGCTTTACAGTATCTTTACAGTGGCTTTAGTGAGTGTTTTTCTATTTGCTCAACTTACAGTCTTAGGGTCTTTTTTAACATGTAAGTTTGCCTGTATGACTTTTTTTATGATGATCTTTACTATAGGGTTGAAGGGTGATTTTTGAGGCCAGTATGTGAGACATTTATTTAAGGTGCAAGGATAAATTAAGACTCTATCTTCTGCCTTTGACCTCTGTGCTTTTGTGGGGGTGTGCTTTTTTACCATCTTCATAGCAGGGGAAGTGCTTTGGAAAGTGCAGGTTTTGCAAAGTGAATTCTGTGAATGAGAAGTATTACTGTGCTGGTCAGCTGGTCAGTGAGAGAGCTTTTCAAAAACAGTAAAGCATGCTGGATTTAATTAGCTCAGCCTTGCTGTCTGACACTGATTTTTCTTTTTTTTTAATTTCTTTTTTCTTTTTTTTTTTTCTTTTTAAGTGGTCATAATGATCACTCAAATGAAATAAATTACAGAATCAAATACTGTAGACATGTTAAGGGGGACACCCTCCTCCCCCCAGGTGAAAATGGCATGTTGCTTCTGGGTACTTTTTATCAGAGAACATAATACCTTCTGCAAATCAACTTGATTTTCCTGTTGTTGTGCTCTACTGCAGGTGTGGATATCCTGTATTAAACCAGGCAAACTAGAACAGTACTGGTTCCCAGCCACCCAAAGGGTGTGTGTTTGCCTCCGATAACTGCAGTATGCTTAAGATCACATATTCAAAGATAATTGAGGAGTCCTCTACTTCCAAGGCAGAGTAAGATGGATTAGGTCATCCTCTGTTAAGGATACAATGCTGACATTGCCACTTAGCTAGTCACAAAAGATTTTATGATGAGAAACTGATCTTGTGTTTTAGGTTACTGTAAAAAACCCGGAAAACTCTTTAGAAGCATAGACCAAAGACAAGGACGGCAGTCACACTATAAAAGCTGGTCCATTATGTAACATTAGGATGAAAAACAGTAGGGAGAAGCTGAATTTCAAGAGTCCAGCTGCTTCCCTGTGTGCAATCCTGTAAATAATGCAGGAAATAATGAATGTAAATGTGCATTCAAAAGAATGCTTACATTTTCCAAGTGCATAAAAAGGCTGGACATTTTAAGTTTTTCATATTCATTGCAGGACACATGTGTTTACCTTTTTGTGTGTGTGTGTTGATGTCTTTCCAAAAATTTTACCTAGAGAATCAACACATAGATTTCATTTTCTTTAAGAGGCTGGTTCAGGAGTTGACCCTTCCCCACAGGCTTTATCAGGTGGGAAAGCTAAGTGTGCTATCAGTTGTTCTTTGGCTGGCTTTGAGGTTTTAGTTATTTTATCTATGTAGGTGTGAAAGTTCAAAATATGGACTAGTCTGCCTGTTCAACTGCATGAGTTAAAATTCTTCTCTAGCATTGGGCAAGGACAACATTGCAGAATATCAGTTTTCTCACGCTTCATAAAAAAGACCTTGAAGGTCAGATAGAATGAACGTGCTAATTAAGGAGAAAAATGTTTTCTTACCATACTTTCATATATCAGTAGTAAATTCAGAAATACTTTTTATTACTTTTATTATAATTTCTATTTATTGCATCAATATTACTTTCCAAGGAAGCAACTGAAACACCCATTTAGTATTTTCTCCAGATAGTTTTCTTTAGGAAGCTTGTTCTGATTGGCTATTTTAAATTGCAGTGGTCAAATTTTGTCACAATATTTACAAACAAGGGTTTGGGTTTTTTATCTGCTTAACCTCTGCTGGAACGGTGTTTGGTTCATGTCTTCCTCCTTTTTTATAGTTGAGAGCTGCAGAAACCATAAGTATAACTGCACTTTGCATGAAATCTCAGGCAAGGAGCATCAGTCAGGATACTGGCAACAGAATTATTTTATGTCTTCAGTAACTAAATATGTGAAAATGATGTAACACATAGACTCGTCAATGAGGCTTGTATAATCTGTCATTGCAGTCCACACTTCTAACATGACTTCCTTTTAAACATACAGAAGAGGCCTACATGGATTAAAGGTCATGGTATGTGTATTGCTGTCAGAGTGCATCATTAAGGCAAATTCATGCATTTTGTTCCATGCACTTGGTCTCTATGGGTTGTAATTCCTATGAAAGGTGGAGGTGTTTCATTTTATCGTTGTACGGTGAAACAGGCATGAATTTCTCGTGGTTCCGAGCTTTCTGCCCAGTTCTCATACTCTGGGTGAATTATCTGCCCAGAACACTCTTGTAATCATACCATTTGCATGTAGTTCTCTGTATAGCCTGGTAGCCTGTGTCCAGCCTTATTTTTGTGAAGTTTTGCTGTTTTAACTGTTTGTGATGGAATGGATGTGCTGAAAAGTGGATTTAGAATATGCTTCTGTTAACAGACAGGTCTCTCCTGTTGTTCCTCAGAGGCATCTTTGGAATGTAATGAATTTTTATTCTGTAGGATGATAAATTTAATTGAAGTTGTGGATTTAAAAAATTGTATGTCAGTTCCTGCTGGCCCTTTCATGCGGTGGATGCTTTTCTTACGCTTGCAGACTAAGTGGTTCAGCAGGCATAATATCTACCAGCCAAAGAAACTAAGCATATGGCAGCTGAAGTAAAAGAGTGATAAAGCATGGTGAGGCTGCCAAGCAGAAAGATACTTGCTGTAGTGACAAAGCATGTGGCAGCACTCGGGGCTTTCAAGAGAGATAATCTAGCTGCGATGCTTTTGATTTCTAAGGAAGAAATTGTGAGGAACATGATGCAGTTTTATCTCAACAAGACTGACTCCAACTAGCCTAGGTGTGTTCTTGCTTCTCCTGTTGCAGGAGCAATTTGGCTGCATCTGGTTTTTAAGTGCTATATATAGCCTTTCCTCAAAAAAAAAAAAAAAAAAAA
>VYXH01010777.1:100629-129755 GCA_013397275.1 Burhinus bistriatus
TGACATGAGGGTCACCGCCTTTTCGGGGAAGGGACCGGACGGCCAGCCCCGCGCGGCGTGCGGGCCGCGGGCTCCCTCTGCAGCCGGTTGCTGCCGGCGGACCTCCTCTGGAGGTCGAGGCACGCTGGGGACGTGGGGATGTTTTGCATGACTTTGAGGGAAGGGAGTCAGACTGCGGCTATGGAAACTTGCTGAAGTCCGTGCAATGTCCTCGCAGCGACTCTGAAAATCTGGTGGCTGCTGCCAGTTGGGGATTTGGGGCTGAGGTACAGGCTCTCCCAGCTCCCGGGGATCGGAAAACTGACGTGCTTCTGAAGTGATGTACTTTCCTCTGTTTTGAGTGGCAAGCTTACATCTTTTCTACAGGTTCAGAGACCTTGCATTCAACTAGTTCCAACTTTGTTCTCCTTAACGTTCCAAGCCAACGTATTGTTCAGCCACATTATATTTATGTTGCTAAAAGTATGCCGCTTTCAGATTTTGTACAGTATTTCGATCCTTAAGTTATTCAGAGTTTCAGGTTGTTATGCATGTCTAAATATCAAAGTGGAGCAACTGATTGAAAATAGAAACATTGCAAGGTTTATATTAAAGTAATGTGATTACTGTTAGTAATCAATTACTAATTAAGGCATATTGATTAATTCAAAGTATTGAATCAATATGGATATATGCTTTTTAAGTATCTTTGGTTTACTACACAAGAACATCTTGTGACATTGTCGTATGACTGGTGTACTGCAGATGACAAAGGAAAATTTTAAATTCATTTTTCTGGGGTTATTTTTGAACACCTCATTTTCTGTTCTTTTATTGGTTTATCTTCTTTTACATTGCTAGAACCAGGAGCTGTGTCTGCAGTGCTTTAGTGCAGCAACTCTTTCATTTCTGGGGTCTATGTGCTGGCATGGTATTACAGTATGTAGATTTAGAAACCTCTCTGATGCCTTTGTGGCCCTCATGGGGAATAAGAAGCAGGAAAAAACATGATAGAGCAGAACCCTGGATATGGTAAAAGCTTACAGAGAAGAAGGAAAACCAAGTTAAAACAAGGTACGTAAATGAAGCAGAAAAATAAAATGGTATAGGAGTTGCTACAATTCTCATGTGCAGGCGCTTCTTTCAGTAGAGGGCAGTACTGGTTCAAGTTTGCTTTAAAGTCCACTAGATGCATAGTCATAGGCAGCATACGGTTGTGCTATGCGGTTCTCAGTACAAGCTTTTAGGAATGGTGGAATGCAGACATTGAGATGAGTTTGTTTGTAATAGACAATAGGATTGTGAATAGCTTTCAGAATACCCGTGTAAAATTACAGTCAATCTCGTATCACAAGATGAAGTTCTGTTAAGTCATTTATCTCTTCTTAATGGCAGAGTTGCTATATTCTTTGGTTGTCTGCCCCTTGGCCAGATAAATCTGTCTGTGATTTCCTGCTTATGAATGAATAAGTCCAGCGCACAGGAGCCAGCAAACACGGTGAAAGCAAGACCTGCTCTGGACTGCTGCAGGTGCTATGTGCTGGTTCAATGCGCAATGACTATTCTATAGCCACAAAATAAAATCAGCTTTTCATGTTATCGTTAATCCCCCACTGCTTGTTTTTCTACTAAGGTAAAATGCATTTAAGAGGCTATCTTACTGTGTGACTGATGACAAAGTGTAAATGTCAAACACGTTATTAATTGCAAGCTCTGTTTGAAGTCCTTTTCCCTCTGGAGCCTATTTGTATATTATAGGCATCGTCCACAAGGTGGAGCTTTAAGGCTCTGCAGCTGGGAATGTTTTCCTCTTGACTAATAAGCAGAGAGATGAATGGAGTTTATGCAATGTCTTAAAACAGGTATAAAACGACCATTTCAATGCTTTTCAAGAAAGTGGGTGGGTTTTAGAAAAACAACAGACTCAACAGATATTTTGGACTCTTTAAAATGTCTGAATCACTGGAATTAATATGGTAAAAGAGGAAAGGAAGGGTTGGAAAAAATAGCTCTCATTACTTATTTATTCTTTTGGAATTACTGTTTCTTTGCTTCCAAACTGACTTGAAAGGTAGGCAGAACTAGATAGAGAAAAGCATTATCAAAATGCTCCCTAAATCTTCATTTATTGGGAGGAGTTGTGTTGTGTGTGTTTTTTTTTTTTTTTTTTTTTTTTTTTTTTTTTTTAAACAGTCCTACCCTAAAAGAAGAGGAGGAAATTTTAGATAACAGCTATTCTAATAGATAAAAGAACGGCTGAAAGCATTTTCCTTTCTTTTGCGCAGCTGTCTTTTCAAGAATAAGCTATGTATACCCTTTCTCTGGAAGAGAAACTTTTTTCTGTTTTTCACTCTACCTGCCAGAAGTTGTATCTTGCTGAATTCTGGAAAAATGCTACCAATATTTCAGGCCGTGTTTCAGTAATCGGTTATCTTGGGCTTCTTTGAGTAGCTGAACTGTGTTTTTACTCTATTGCCATCTTGTCGGAAATCCCCTGCTGTTAATTTTTTTGGAATGGAATTCATCATCTGCTCACTGTGCTGCTGCTGGTAAGACAATTTTATACATTAACTAGCACAGGCGCGTGTGGACATGAGCTGGTATTGTGCAGACAAAAACTGGGAAAGAGCTTAGCTGGAGAGGGGGAAGAAGGACTGGATTGGGGTAGCAGCAGGGAGGGAGAAACCAAAGTCTTGAGTGTCTGTCCTGTCCAGCTTTTCTGCCTCAATGTAGCCTTTTCTGATGATGGCAAATGTTAGTAATGTATGTTTGCCACATCTCTTTGTATGAAACAAAACTTGAGGATAGAAGCAGTTTACTGAGACCTCTTTACAAGTACTCTTTCCCTCTCACCTTTCTGCAGTAAACTCCTATGTTACTCTGAATATGTTTAGACCAAGAGACTTTATTAGTACTTTCTGCAGGGTCTATGTTGTCACTTTGTGCTTGACTCGAGGAGTTGCAGTTGAAGGTTGTGAAACATTTTCTCAAATTATTTGTTACTTCTTTCATGTTTTGCAGGTGGTGTGCTAGTAAGCAAGAGATAAGAAATTGGTTATGATTTTTGATTTTGTGGTTCAGGAGTCTCCCTAGGTTAACAAGTAGAACCTTAAGAACGTGGAACAGAAACTGTGTATCAGAAATCCGCTTTTTCCCTTTCTAATGTTGCTACCCCCCTATCTGATGGTCCTCTCCAGTTTTAGGCATACGGTAAATGCAACAAAAAGCAGGCATTCTTTATGCCTGATTACAATGACTTGAGTCTTTCTGCACAGACTGACTACTACTGATTTCTAGGCTTCATGTAGGTCGGTGGCTGAACCAGTCTGTAATGCTTCTGCACCTTACTGGATCTGCTGCAGATCCAAGTTAAGAACTCTTCTTTAAACTCCAGTTTCCCTCAGATGCTATCACAGTCTTGGCATGTCAAGAACTGTCTAATTTTTTTTTTTTTTTGTTCCACCTCCTAGTGTTTTCAGTTATTTGTGTTGTGCAATATGTTTAAGTACCAGATAGTTACTAGCTGAGTAGATATATCTGTTGGTATGGAAGATGTGGTAGGCCATTTGGACAGTTTTATGAAGAGCCCTTCCCTGGAATATAATGTTAGGTTAGATTTCTGAACCACAACCTCAGAATATATATTTGACTTGCAAAAAAATAAAGTAATATGAGCAGGGTATTGGAGTGAGCTTGAAATCATGGGGTTTTTTTGCCCAGATCTTATGGGACATGTGGTTGTGTATGGGCAAGAATTCTCCCCTTCCCTCCCACTGCTTCTGCCAACGTGGATGTCCAGTTTCCAAGGACTCTTAAAGTACTCCACCCCTTCTGTTTCCTAGCACTAGCAGAAAATACCTTTCTTTTCTGAAAGCAATAGCAGTATCAATTACTTAAAAGTATTGTAGATGCAAGCTTTTGCATAATCCTTAAGTTTTGTAACAGTGAGTGGTTCTATAGCAGTCAGTTCCAAACTCCAATGACTGTAGAGTTGGATAAAGAATTACTCATTTCCCTCACAGCTTTACAGAAACAGTGATTTTTAACAGGAGTTTCAGGGTGAGTGGAGATAATAAAGCTAAGGATACTGAGGATATATTTACTAGGGGCAATTTTTTTTTTTTTTTAATATTACACGTGCCAATGACCTATTGACAAAAACACCCTCAGCAGACAGTTCAGAGGCATTCCTCTGTTGGTAACAGAATACAGTTGTCTCGGAGCAAAGATTTTCTTAGCACTTATTAGCCAAAAGATCATAGTTGGTCTATTTAAACAAACTTTGGTATGAAGATATCAAAATAGCAACCTAAACCAGATGCTTCCAGGGAATACACATGGAATGGGGCTAAGTACAGCCTAACCACCCTTAGAGAATGGAATAGGCAGTTGCTGACTATTTAGCTGAATTCCTTTATGGTAGCTTTTCTCTGCAAGTTCTAATTTCAGAATAGAATGTGAAAGAAATGCAGCATAGCCATTCATTTAGCTTCAAATCAGGGCGAAAAATCCCTATGCAGCTTAGTAAGACAGAAGGGTGATACAATGAGTTTTTAGGATAATAGTGGAAAATGTTGTGACTGGGAAGATAGATGCTATCTATAACAAAGCTGCCTGTGGCTTCAGCATCTGCTTTTTTCAAGTTTACTAATTCATAGGATTACTCTCCCACCTTCTGTATGAGTATCTTGTATTATTTTTCATGTTGCTTGTAGACCTAGATGCTCATAAAACTGAGAGACTTGCAATATAAACTTTATCCTTTTGTTCCTGCCCTTAGTGTGCTCTTGTCCTGGGCTGTGGTACCGCTGCTATTAGAGCTGTTCATGCTGAATAGAGATAACTCTTTGCTGTGATGCAAAGAGAACGGTCATTCCACATTAAGTGTTAGACTGATCTTAGCTTTAAAACGAGAACTGAAAACAGGTATGTGGAAATAATGCTTAAGTTCCAATGCAGCAACCTCTTGTATTTCCCACTACTATGCCAAAAATAGTGCAAAATTATTTGTCTATTCACTCACCCCTACGTCTATTACAGCTTAGCCGTAACTGCTGGACCAAGCATGTGCACTTCCCATCCTACTTTAAAAGCAACAATATGTAGAATTCAACAGGTAAAGGAGTCGTCATCTCCATTAATCATAATATATGTTCATTCGTGTTTGTTCTTTTGCTCCGTTAGCGTATCCTGACAGATGATTAAGTATCTTTTCAGGTATTACGGCAGTCATTGTCTTTTCCCCTCCACTTTCTCTTAGTCACTTTGCTCCCTTGGCCTTCTTTGTGTAATTAAATTCTGTATTTTTTCTCGGTTTTCTTCAAAGCCTGACTAATTGCATGAGATTTAAAAGGTTTATCTTATCTCTCTCTTCCCCGCTCCCCTCCCTCCCACCCCATTCCGCACTCTCGTACTCTTAGAAAGTTTGTCAGATACCTGCTGGCTAGGGAACGAACCAGGGAACGGTCAGTATGAAAGCTCAGCGCCAAGGGTATAATTGGATGGCATGGCTTCAGATCAGAGGCCAAATGTCTCACATCATACTTGCTGGATTTTGGACTACTTTTTGTGAATGACCCTCACGAGTCTGTAACTTTTGTCTGTGTCTGGTTAGTAAACCATTGACTTAAGTAAAGAGAGTCCATCTTTCCAGTGGTAAGGGGGTGGGTGTCTCAGATCATAATGGGGTGGTTTGTGTCTCGTTATGTTGCATTGACTCTATAGCTGATGGACTTTATTTTCTATGATTTTAGTATCTGGCTCACTCCACCTATGTTTTATTAGCTAACTCATATTAGCTAAGATTTATTACGTGGTCTATAGCTGATTTCAGTTTTAAATAACGTAATTTCTGGATCAGATTTTCAGTTCATGGAATTAGGTGATGTTCTAGTAGTAGCCAGCCACTGGCTGTGGGTGTATAAATTGAATTTAAATAATTTCTGATGAAGCTACACCTTTTTTAATCTGTTGAGAAACTAAAGAAGGGAGGAGATAAAACAGGAACTTAAAACCAGTTCATCAGCTATAGTTATTACACAGTAAATGATTGTAAATTACACAGTGGACATTTCATAAGAGCAGATAAATCTCAATTAGACAATCCCAAATGTTTCTGGGAGGAGCTATGAATATCATCATGCAGTCAGTATATTACCCTAATGAGCAAATAGATCACACCCCTTAAATAAAAGGAGTTATTTGAAAAGGGTTTGAACTATTTGAAATTAGTTATGGATCTTTTATGCATCTCTCTGAAGAAGATTGGTTTCTAACAATGTACAAACGTTAAGGAAAATAAAAATAGTATACATGATTAAAATTTGGCCGGGGTCTGGAATATAGCTCATTTATAGCATTTGGTTTTCAAACTATCCCATAAAGGAGTGGTGAATTTTCTTCAAGATATTTCCTGTATTATTTTTGGTCAAAATGGGAGTGAAGATATCCTCTCACAGGCAGTGTTATGACAAGTGTAAATGATAAAAGGGACAGGAGATAGTTGACTAAATTTAAAAATCAATGGTAAGCCTAAAGAACAAGAATTGGACTTGAAAAACACCCTTGGAAGTGTAATAGTGGCACTGCAGTGCATAATATTCCCCTAGATTGTGTTGCTTTTCCCACCAAGGAAAATGCTTTTTTTCTTTTTTTAATTAACCTTCAAAGGACAAGGCCATGTTTTGCTTGATTTTCCCATCACTTTACTGTTCTGATCATTTCCTTTGAGATGATGGATTTTTAAAGTTCTGCCTGAAATTGGGAAGTTCTCTGTGCTGCTGCAACTTCTCTGTAACTTCTCCTTTCCTACCCCAGTTGGGTTTTACTCAAGTTCTGCAATTTGTTCTTTCTCTTGCAGATCATTTCCTAAATTAATCTTTCTAGCCAAGAGCTACATTAGAGTCTTCCTGGTAGTTTGAGTGATGGGGAACTGGCCTTGCTTATTGCATTCGATTTCAGAATACTTTATGCCTAATATATACTACTCTGAAGTGTCCAGCTTTATTTCAGATGTAAAACCTCTTGGGTCTTGGAAGTATTGTTTCATTTATATAGCTATAATAAATCAAGTAATGTCATAGCCTTTGATGTGAATAGAGTTAAAGGAATCCTGAATAAATCTTACTAAAACCTATGAAACTGTTGTTCAGTGAAGCTTCAGTTGGAAACAAAAAAATTTTTTTTTTTAATTTTTCTACTTATTTTGGCAAAGCTGACTTTCTCAAACAAGAGACATAGAAGTCGTTCTTTGAAGCTTGTATGTGCATGGACAGTGTTGGTGATAACACAGTGTGGGTCCTTAAGAAGGACATGTTATCCAGGAGGGTCGTAGTTTGAAAACAGTTCATTGTAGGGTGATGGTCCTAATTGAATTTGAGTATGTAAACTACTGTGTTTTTGTCACATTTGAGAAATCTCTTGCAGATGACAGGGATCATCAGGACTGAAACCTATCACTTACCTTTTTCTTCTGCATCTGCTTGTCAAAATAGCATCTGCTTTGTACATAGTCAAAACTGAGGCTCTGGTTGTCCATTATAGCGTTGTTTAAGACCCCTTTGCCCTTTTATTGGCTTTCTGCAGCTTTGTAGGGAGTAGATTGTATAAAGCATGCCCCTGGAAAGCAGAGGCTGTTAAAAGGTTTAAGACAAATTTGTTTGAAGACAAAGAGGGCATTGAGGAAAACTGTGGAGAGGGATTGAAGGGCTTTTACAGCGCAACAGAGCCTTGTCTGTGCAAGACTCAGCCTGCCTCTAAGTTCCAGCAGGCTGCTGAGAAGCAGGCCAAGAAAAGACTCTCCAAGACCCTGTTCCCTTCATCTGAAGTCTGCCATCTGGACAGAGGATGGCTAGAGGGTTCCTGGAACATATAGAAAGGAATCTTGAGGGCTGAAAATAAATGCCAGTGGAGACAGGAAGTGTCTGAGACTTAGGAGGGTTGGAGGAGGGGAGCTGCTTAGCATCACTGCTCTGTAGGTCACTGTACTGCTAAGGATGAGAGATAAGGAGAGCCTCTATGCTGCTCTCGGAGGCACACAGCCTTTCCTCCAAGGCCTAAGCTCCCCTCCATTTACCGCTTTGTATGTGTGAGGGCATTTTAGTTGTTACAGGGGTTCATCTGAGTGATTTGAATCTTTTTCCCCTTGTAGGAAGGGGTGCGTAAATTTGTAGCTCTTGGCATACTAGGGATTTTGAAATAGAAAAGGTTTATAGAAACATAGAATGGTGCCAGCTGGTCTTAAATTTTGTCTTGATGCTGCCATGTTTGAGTTATCAGGAAGCTGTGTGTTACTTCAGCGTGGTGTTTGGTGGGGTCTGTTGCAGTCAGTTCAGATGATTTTATGAGTGGACTATCCTGCCCTCAATGATTTTTCTCATGTAGTAGACCCAATGAGGTGGGATATTTTATTCCTTTTGTGTGCTTTTGTAAGTGTCATAATACTGGAGAAAAATATTCTTCCTTTCTAGGTTATGAGGGTGGCATGGTCTTTGACTCTTCTCAGAATGGAAGTGTCAGCTAATCACACCACCCATCTTTTCTTCCTATTTAAGCCTCTTATACCTCCAGAGAAACCTTACAGTGAAAATTCTCTGCATCATCTGTTGTGCGTTTTTAAGGACAACCAGCCAGATAATGGTGAATGTTTTTGCTTTGTGTGATGTCCTGTAAGTATTAAGTTGAAACGAGGTAAGCTTTCATTTTTCAAGATACTTCAAAGAATGTGGTCATGAAGCAGCTCCCTCTTATTAGCGAGCTTTTCAAGTACACACAATAACTGACTACTTCGCAAGATTCCAGGTCCTTTATCATCTAAAGATGCTCTTAGACATTGATTCCAGAGAAAATTAGGCTCTATGCAGAACTCAGCTATTTTCCTTCACTAAATGCTTCTGAAAAATGAAAATGAAAAATGCGAGTATCCTCAAATTTTTATTGTATATCCCATGTGAAGGTGGTGGTACGTTTCTTATTACTGACCTTGGAAGTGGAGCGTGCATTAAGGGGCAGCACTCACTGGCCTCCTAGAACTGAGTGGTAGTAGAAGGCCTTTTCTGGGTAAGAGGAGATTTCCAGAGCAATTGTTTTACCAGATACACGCACTGGCAACCTTCTTGGTGTGATCACCGCAGATAGTTTATGGTTTGATTAAAACTTAATGGGGTAATAAGGGCATGATACCTAAGAGTAGAAGGCGTAGGTTTGGAATGAGGATCAAGTCAATAAAGTAACAGTAATTTTCTGGTTCCTCTCTGTACTTGTTTGGTAAATTAGCCTGTTAGCCTAATGTTTTAATACAGTTCCTTGGCAGGATTATGTAGCTGAAAGACCACATATCTAACTGACAGAAATCTTCGTCTAGAAATTCTAATTTACGTGCTGATCAATAACTCCGAAGTTGAAAACCATATGAATATTATAAACTTCTTGTAATGGAAAAAGTAGATCCTTCCACAGCAACTAGATTACTGCTGGAAGGTTTGTCTTGTCATTTCCCTCTAAATGACTCGATATATCATCACTTACAGTGTATCAGTAAGGACTGTAATTATTTCAGAGGCTTTGCACACAGCTGCCATTTGAATCTGTAATTAGGGGAAGTGTAGGTTATCTGTGCTCAGGTTAAATTGTTCTCCAGCTGCAATATGTATTTCAGACTCCATAGCACAGTGTATAGCTGCATACTGTTGCAAAGTGAAATACTCATTTACAGGTTTAAATGTATCTTGCTTGAGGAAGAAATAAATAGTGGATAACATGATCTCTGTGCCAGTTCATTACCTTACACGTGGTTGGTTTTGTGTTTAAAAAAAAAAAAAAAAAAAAAAATCCTTAAATGTTTTAGGATTGAATAGTGGTAAGCTGGATTCTTTCAGAAGTTTAAGAGGAGTGTGACATGTTCTTTTCTTTTGCAAGCTTTTCCCCCAAATTTCCTTAGTCCTTTTGTAGAGCAGTAGCTTGCCAGAAAAGGAATTTCAGTAGTTTGTCGGTGTTTAAATGAGTCATCACTGATTCTTAGCTGAAAGTAAGTCATGGTTTTTCCTATTGTGCATATCTTTTGTTACTGTTGTTGTAAATGCCAGGATTTTAGGTTGCTGTCGCTTTTGTAGCAGTAACTGCAGAAATTTTGTAACCTTTCTTGGCTTGTGGTATATGTAATTGGAGCACAGTGCAATATGACAACATGAAGAGGGCAAATCTTTCTTTAGATATGAGGAAAGAGCACAGACTTGATTTAGTATAATTTTGAGTCAAGCTTGAAAAAAATCCTGTCTTCTCAAGAAGGTTGAGTTCATGGCAGTGTCTTTCACCTTTCTGTCACAAGAAAATATATGGAAAAGACCTTTTAAATGGAATCTTCTTGTACTGTCTATAGAGAAGGACAAAACATAGCTTAAAGATTATGACACTTAAGTGTTTCTAATACACTTAATCAAAACTTACTACAGTCACTTTTCCTCTTTGAGCACTTGCTGTTGTGCTTTTGTGGAGTTTGTGATATTTGTCACAGAGTTTTTGAGGAGCAAAATGATGGGATTTTGTTAAAATACCTGCAGGTGAAAGGTGGAATTTTACGTAAAAAGACTCATGTAAAAACACATGGATATGCTTTCCTGATAGCACGTTATTGCTTTATGCCTGAGCCATAGGATGAACTATCTCTTTGTTGTGGATTCTCTGCAATAGCAGGGTTGCCGGTCAGTGGTAGACATAAAGGAAGATAATTGTTTTTTATGTGATTGTGCCAAAATATGTGCACTGGGAGTGGAGAAGAAGGAAAAGATGGCCTTGAAAATAAGCTTGTTTCTAATGTGTGTGGGGAAAATTCTGTAGTAAGTGGAGTTGAAATTATCTTGGTCAATAATTTAATAAAAAATGGTGACCTGTATTAACAAAAGTCCAAGTGTTGCTGTGACGTTCCCTAAATCTGATCATGAGTATAAAATATCAATCACTCTTTAAGAGATGAGGGAAACTGGAAGAGGTAAGGCAAGGACTCTGACCCTGGATTTATAGTGTTTTGTAGCTGCTTGCATAATCATTTATTTGGCACCTGCAACTTCAGAGGTAGAGATAAGGCATCTCACCTGATTATCCAAATTCTTCAGTATATGTTGTTACTTAAGTGCAGTGTATAAGGAAAATGAAATGCTGTAATAAATAAATGCTGACAACCTGCAACAAAGCTTTATGAATTATGTCTAGTATAGGACCCGAACTGGTTCATGCCCTGGTAGTGATTCATAGGAAACTGAAGAGCCTCCATTTTTCACCACTTATGAAGCATAAAGCTTTTCCTCACTTAAACTTGAAATGGGTATGTTTTTAAAGGTTAACAGCAAAAATACAGTAATATCCCTTTCTAGCTTTCACTGCTCTGAGCTGAGCTTTATCTTATTTTATGGCAATGTAGTGAGTTTTTTGTTTCTAAAACAAGCAGATAATCTATTATCGTACTAGGATGTGGAGAGTCTGGTGGCATGTATCAACAGAGTAAAACTTTTCATTGAAGTAGTTGTCAGAAGGAAGAAATAGAACAGGAATGATTTTCTGAATGATGATCTAGCCCAACTTTTGAAATAAGAAATTGGGTTTCAGCTGTTGGTGTGCAAGGTGATTTGTAAGTAATATGACTGTTAACAGCTGTTCTGGGAATGCAGCAATCAGTTCAGTATCTGTTCTGGTAACTCCCCGGGTCTCAGTTTAATCGGAAATGGAGAATTCTGCTAACCTTTTTAAAGATATTTCTTAAGAAATTTGGAGTAGTTGGAAAAAAGAGATGAGAATTGCAGGTTGGAATGAAAGGTATGTCAAAGCTGATGAAGCCATGCACAGTCAAGTTTGCTTTGTACTACATCTTCATAGGCCCTTTCAGATGGGCACCTGAAAAACTGAAGGATCCTGTTCTGGCGCAGGAGCTTGAAGCATAAATGTGAAGGAGAGTATAATATAAAGGTTAAATACAATCGTAGAGTGAGTAGGGCTGCAAACTACAGATAAGGAGAAAGCTGGATAGGTAGGGTTAGAAATGCCAGCTCCGTTGGAGGCAGAAAAGGGTTCCAGTTATTAGAGGTTTCCTTCTTTCATTGCCTGGAGCTGAACCCAGCAGTCCTCTGCCTAGCTTGCTTGTCTAGGCTAGCAGAGCAAATACCGTTGTAAATATGCTCACATATTTCAGTACTGAAAGTGAGAGTGGTAGAAAGTGCCTGCTCAGGTGGCAGAGGTCTGCCATGGATCCAGAACTGCATACTTTTATACACTTCCAGGTTTTGAAGATGATAGTTTTGCAATATAGAATTTACTTTTCAAAAATGGTTTACAATCCATATGTGCAACAAGGCTGCTTTAAGGCCTGCAGTCTTTAACTGTTGCATTTTGAAACTTGAGTTGCTTGACACTGCATGCCCAAAATTGTTTTAACATACGTCTTTTTGGATATGTACCATGCAGCTAAAATCCAGGAAAAAAACCCCTTATTTATTACACTGGTCATATACCTTAAAAGTTGCTCTGACGATATGCTTTTTAAAGTTTTGATTAATGAATTAGAAGCAATTTTAGGACAACCTGTGCTGTGTCTTAGTATTTTTTGGGGTTGTTTCTAGACATGACAGGTATAGCTGCTGATTATTCTTTATTCTTTTACTTACTTTTAAATTATGTGACTGCGAAGACACAGTCAGACGTTTTTTGCTAATTGGTCCGTTACTTTTTTTTTTTAAGCTAAAGAAATGAGATTTACTCACAGTGTAAGTGAATGTTAACATTTCTTGGTAGATAAGCTTGCTCTATCTCTTCAAACATCTGACAGAAGATGGTGTCAGCTGGACAAAGGGCATAGTGTGAAAATGGCCCATTATGAGCTACTCAAGCTACTGGAGAGTTTAAACTCTTCCTCAGCAACGTGCTATTCTATTTGACCCTCAGCAATTTAATCCATTTTTTGTCCCATTTCACTGTCTAAAACTGGAGAATATTCCACATTGCAGAGATGTAAATGGCTTGGCTAATGATGTGATAATGACCTTTGAAAACTGTATACTAATTAGTATAGTTTTCCCTTGCGTCCTGTTCACAGCACTGTAAGCAAGACTGCTTTTATTACTGTAGCTCAGTAACTTTAAGCAAAATCACATGAACTTGGATCAAAAATCCAAGCAAAATAAATACGTTAGTGACAACAACAATAACAAAGCATTACATAAATAGTAGATATTCCAGAATAGCATGTAAGGAGAATCCCCCTTCTCAATTTGCTGTGCAGGCTTTCTTTTGCCCATCTTTTGGGAATCTAAAATTATGTTTAGAGTGGGTTTAATGATTGGCTATTGAATTAATTCTTCTGAATCATGAATGTAAGCTAACAACTCTGTTATTGTGACCCTAAACAGTGTGCTTTATCCATCCAAGATTTAGGTTAAATCCCCAGTGTGTAAATTGAAATTCTGTAAAAGGGTGTGTGTACAGAAGGAATGGCTGAAACAGGTACCCAGCCTCCCCTTGAAAATAAGTTCCCAGCTTCTGTGATTGTCAGGCCCATGTTTCACCTGCTGCAGTTAATGAAGCTGTGATGTAGTGCAAATATATGGGTAAATACAACTAGACAGGTTTAAACATATGACTGTAGTCTTAATATTCCTTTTAAATCCTGGAAGAAGTAAAGATGGAATCCATAAAGAAGAGAAGCATAACACAAGTGCGATCTTAAGGAAACTGAGTAAGTTGGTAGAAGAGACTTGTGGGGAATGAGTGGGCTATATGAGATATGTACCTTCAGACGTGCTTGAAAAAAAAAATAAAATTTGACTATCATATGCACATGTGAAGGTCTATGTGGGGCTAAACTGATGATGGTTAGGATCTTCCAGGACCACTCAAAAGCCTTTCAAATGAAAGGGTGATACCACCTGAAAAACATGATCGTTTGAGGCAACCTGTCATATGAAGCTTTGAGACTTCATTAATTTGGCAGTCAGGTTTTCAAATTTAATCCCAGTCGCTTCTTGGTTATTCAGTTTTCAGCCAAAAACTGGTTCTCTCATCTAACCTGGGTCTTAACAGCAAGTTTAGTCATTTGCCTTAAGTTGTCCTTCTTGTAGGTAATGGCGCAGTAAAAGGATAAAAATTCTAGTGGTAGCTTAGAAATTCTGCTTTTAACATTGAGTTACTCCATCTTTTGCTAGGAAGAAAATGTTTCATTCTCAAAATAGGATTATTTTGCTTTGTTCTCCCAGATCACCTGTTGGCTACTGAAGTGTATTGTCATATCTCTGAAAGCATTTAAGATCAGCTTTCTAGGCTAAACACTTTCAGGACATAAGACTGCATATAGGGATGGGATAAATTATGTAAGTAAGGAGTTAAGGATTGCCTTCGGATGTAGGTTTTCCTATTGCATAAGCTAGATGGATGACTTCTGAATAAATCAGAAATGTGGCCAAGCAACAGTTGTACAAAGTTGGGATGAAATTTAGTGGTGGGTGTACAATTTTTTTAAATTTATTTTCTGACTTGAGAATGGTAGTGTATAAAGTTAGAATCTGGTAATTAGGCTTTGCCTATAATTTGGCCTTGAGAGCTGAGCTCCCTGTTCAACAAAAATCTTACAGAAAGTATGTGCGTGTGCACAGATGAGAGAATGAAGGGCAGTTACTCAGAACTGAAATGCAGCTTCTTCGTGTAAGAGATATTTTGAAAGGCATGAGGTGTAAACAGTGAGGTTTGAATTGAGAGCTGAGGATTTCTGAATTATGTTATTATTTCGTTTGGTGCTTGACTTTACGTGAGTCATTTCAACTCATAAAACCCTAGATTTGTATCTTCTCAGTTTCTGGCTGTCCAAGTGCTTCCTGAAGTATATTGCCATTTTACATATTGAGGAAAGGAGATGCCAAAGTGGAAGACATGAGCTAACTGGTAGGTGTAGCCGACTCTTCATTCCTGGCCTTAAACCATTTAAGTATTGGGGAGTCTAGCATTTACAGCTACCAGGTATTTGATACTGAAAGTCCAGTATTCTGGCCTTACTAGAGTTTTACTTCACATTCGCTGCTGTGCCTCAGCTAATACAATGAAAGTGCACAGTGCAGATGGTACCATGTGTGTCTTATTCTCAGTTGTGTAGAAAGACAGAAACAGCAGTGAGATTTTGATTCTGTTTCCAAACCACGTTTCCTTTTATCTACTCCACTTCATAGGCATTTCCTCCTGGGTTTTTCCAATCTAATGACTGTAACAGTCACTGATATGACACAGGTTGCAGGGGTTGAGGGCTTTTTTCCGAAGTGCTATAAGAATTTCCAAAAGTGCTATATAAATGTTAGCTAATGTTCTGATGTCCTCAAATATGAGGTCCAGACTCCGACTGGTGTGAAGTATCCTACCTTTTGTTGAAGGATAGATGATTAGGGTTTTGATTTTGGTGGTGGTTTGTTGTTTTTTTTGTTTTTTTTTTTTTTTAAAAAAAACATTTAGGGTCTTGCAAAAACGTGAATAGCAGCAGATGAAGTCCAATTTGGCAATGGCTCTGTTAGGATCACCTAAAAAGCCAGTATTCAGATGATTTATGTTGCTGCATGGTATTTTTCACTCTGCACTTAATTTCGGAGAAGCAGTTTCATTATGTGCATTAATTTAGAAGTACAGAATAATCTGCAAAAATAATATTCTATTTATTTGTTTTGAGATAGTCGGTTAATTGTCTTCTCTCTGAAGATCTATCGTATAAAGCATGTCTGATAACTGACTACAAATGTAGGATGATGATTTTTATGATCAGAATTTATTCTGAAATGTTCAATTTTCCACTTTTCTCCACTTTTCATACCAGTTAGCAACTGATAGATTACTTTACAGCTTCTGATTATAGTTGTCTTCCTGTAATAGATGTGTTTGACTTTACAGGTTTTTTTTGCTAATCTTTGGTGTCCCACCCTCTCACCCCCACTACTCACAAGCCCCATTTCCCATACATAAGCCCTTTGGTCAAAGCCAACTATATTCCATGGGTGCAGAAGTGTTTATTTGTTTAAATTTGTACAGCGTACTGAATTGCTGAGAGCTGATCAGAGTCTCCCTTCCCAAGTAAGCATTTTTGCACAGATCTTTCAGACCCATCTGAATTAGGAACTGCGAAAGAACAATTCAGCGGCTGGCAGATTTGTCTTCTTTTGCAGGTGTAAATGTTAAACTTCTTAAGCAAATAACTTTCTTAAATTTATAATATTTGGCAATAAGAATCTGCATCTGCAGTCCGAACCTGGGACTTAAGTTAATTTCCTTTACCCTAGTGTGAGAGGAGCATTCTAGAGTCCCATCAATCCATGCAGTGGCAAGGATAGTCATGGAAGACATGAATGAGTTTTTGAGGACACTGGGGAGGATGTGCAAGGGCACGCTGACAGTCAAGTTTAAAAGGAGATTCAGAGAGTAAGGGCCTGACACTTTTCATTTATTTCAAATTAAAAATATTTTAATGACCAAGCACATAGCTGTTGTATATCTCGCTACCTGTTGTACTCACTAACCTATATATGGCATGTAGTCTGTCTTATAAAATTTATACCATTATTATCCAACTGTATTTCCTGATACCCCTTGTTTTTAATGATTTGTTCGGTATTTGACCAAAATTACATCCCTTTTTTAATATTTAAAGAATTTCCCTTCCTTTCCCTTGTTAAAGGAAACAAAAAGTTTACTTGTGGAATACCAGCTTTCTGTATTGGAATCTGGGTACTGTTTTATTATTAACAAAACCAATCTAGTTTTAAACCACTAAAAATTGCTTGTAGCTTTTACCACCTTAGTGTAAGACCACTTAGCTAAATTAACAAAAGGAAAAAAGGAAAGAAGCAAGTTGTGTAGTAGAAAACCTACTTTTTCTTTCCACTCATTTTATAGACTTCAGGGATTCGTACATGCCTGATCGTGTGTAGTTAATTTTAGCTAAAGTCTCTTTCTCAGAAATTTCTTTCCTGTTCTCCCTCCGTGGTACTTCCAGACTTCTCCTGGATTGTATCATTAGCTAAATTTTGCAGCAGAGGCTTTTATACCAACTGGGACTTGTTGGGTGGGGCATTTTGGTAAGTCATACAGTTGTTTCCTGTTCTTGGACTGAAGGGGCAGTGCCTGCTCTAAATTACCTGCTTGCTGCTCTTGCCAAGAATATCAATCTTCTCTTACTATTTAATATGTTACTTTATGAGCCTTCCTTTGAGATGGACAAAGTTTTGGGGGCTGATCTGAATGGGGGTCTTCATGCTCTACAGCCATTTACCGCAGTTATACGTAACTGTTGTCCATGTGGCCGGTCATAATGCCCATCCGCGTGAAGCAGGGCAACTTTCACCTCTCACTGAAAAATTTATTTTGCTACAGTACTTTGTTAACCCTGTGTAAGTACCTCTCTTTAACACTGAAATTAATAATTAAATTCTATCTAGCTGCTTCTGTTTTTAAAACATAGAAATAATTTAAGTTAAAAATAATTCAGTCAAGCACTGTGAAGTCTGATACCTAACTTGCATTACGTTAACTCTTTTGGACAGCCCTTTCAAAGAGTGATCTGTCCATGTTCATTCGCTCCAAACCTACCTCCAGGAAACTGCCCAAAGTCAGGGATCAAAGCAGGCAGTGTGCCAAAGGTTTGTGTTTCAGACAGTCTGGCACATGCTGAAAGCCTCGTCTTTCCTGTACTAAGCCATGGGCAGATGTCCATTAAGAATGATTAGGCAAAATTTATATAAAGGCCTTGTAAAATGTTGTGTGCTTTCCCCCCCCCTCCTTACTTGAGAAGTTTAGTGTGGGTGTGTATTTTTTTTCTAAATTTATAAACTTTGGCTTTTGCCCTCCTCCGGTAGAGACTGTTCACCCACCCTTTTCCGTTTCCAGGCGGATTGCTTTTCTGTTATTTCAGTTCTGTAACTTTCTCCAGCACTGTCCTGTTTTGCTTATTATGAAGTGCTTGCAATAACACTTTCAGTGCTGCTGTCATCTTTGCCTTAAATTAGGACTGGCTGTTGTATTAATTTAAAAGAATCTTCTCTTAAAAAGCAAATTAAAGACTTCTCATGTGTTACGGCTTTCTGTTTGTATATAGGGAATGTGATTTGGCTTTCATTTGCATTTTAACTGTTGTGGTGTCCCCACATAGGGTTTTTTCTTCATTTCAATACTAAGCCAAAACCCCCACTGAAATGGGATTTCTTTACAGCTTTGGCAAAGAAATTCCTTCAGCTCTGAAGCTGAGGCAGCACTATCTTCATGTGCAGAATGAATTAGCAGAATTTGGGGAAAACATTTATTTCCACCTATGTCTCAGAGTCAATTTTCCTGTTCTTCTTTTACTTTTTCATTCTCTATCCAGCAATGGTTGATACTGACCTGTAAGCTCCTTGTTTTTCTAATATCAGTGTTTTAATTAAGCCTGAATTAGCGAAGTAGTTAAGTAGAAGTAAAGGGAACCTGACTGACCTGCTGTTTGGAGCCCTGTGTGATATATGAACGAATATAAAGTGCTGTTAGTGTACAATCAGACCAGAAAAGTAGACTCAAATTTGTTTCTTGTAATGGTTCAGTGTTTCATTGATTATTTTGGGAATTAACTTGGCCAGCCCTTAAGTGCAAGTTCTGTTGCAAGACAGTAGAAAACAAGGTTAAGCATTACGTTAGTGGTGTTTTCCAGAAGGGAGTAAATTGTTCTCTTCAATAGTGGGACAAATTCAAATAGATTTTTCAAAAAATTGGAGGGAATTGGTCAAGGATAAATGTATAATATAACACTAAATGCTGTAGAAGTAACTTTAACACTTGTGAAAAAGCCATGGCTCTGGAAAACAGGGTACATATGGACACACTGTCTCCTCTCTTTCCTGACCAGATGTGGAGAGCTGAGGTTGCTAGTGAGTGTTTCTTTTTACATGTAGAAAGATGTTTCATTCATATGCAAAACTCCCCCCCCCCCGGATGAATAATTAAGCTCTGAGTGTACTGTAAGTCTTTCCAAGTAGTAGAGGGCTAGCTATTCTCTTCTGTACCCAGCTTTTTACTTAATATGTATGTTTCCTTATTAAATGGAGATTTTTTTTTTAATAGTAATTGAAACAGGGATCTTTTAATGCTGTTTTCAAAGCACAAAGTGGCTGGGAGATGACTGAAAATGGTAAATCATCCATACTAATTTGTTATCTAACGAACTGTACTTTGAGGTAACGTCCAGAATAACTGGGCCAAATTGTCCTCTTGAAATTCCCCTCAGAAGCAGAGCAGTAATTGGAATAAATGTTTAGCCTGGGAACAAACATTCCATGCTAAAGTTTATGGATTCTGCTTGGGGAAAGGAATAAAAGAGAAGTGGGCTGTAAGAATGCTTTATTTGTCAGAAAGGATCTTAAGGAGACATAAAGATGTTTTCCCTCCTCCCATGTATTTTCACCACAGTAATGATGATTCAGCTTGTGTATACTCTCTGGAATGTGTACGTGTAGGGAGAGAGAGGAGAAAAGGATTTCTTTTTGTAGCTAATTGAAAATACTGTAGGAGAGAATGTGTATAGCATATTGCCTCAGCATAGAGTTACCTACTGCAGCAAGTTTATTGTGTTTATTTTCATGTTGATTAAAAATAAGGGTTTTTTTATCTTTAACCAAACACATTTCTCCAGAAGACCCCTCTGGAGCAGGAATTCATTGTTTCTGAAGCAGTTGTGTTGGCAAGTAGGCTTTTGCTGTGTTTCTGTGGTAAGTTCTTTTGTCCATGATAGCATTTTGGGATCCCAGCATCAATGTAGCTGGCTCTGGCTCTGATTGGACAGTTTATATTTAGTTGCTGGTTTCCTATAATAGCTTTCAGATGGAGATGTTAAAGAACACATACCCTTGTGCTGCTGTAATCCCTGACAGAGCATGGGGAAGTGAAAAAGAAAAAAACATTGATGTCTTTCGGCAGAAGTAGAGTTTGGAAAAGACAGCAGCTGCTTGCAGCAACAGAATGCTGAAATTTATTTTTAAGAAATTAGGTAGACAGTAAAAACAAAATGCTCAGAAAATCTGTGGGTACATTGTTTACACTTTACATCCAGAAAGGAGCTTAAAAAAAGTTGTGGAAATGTCTGCTTTTTTTAAAATTACAAAAATTGTGATTCTACAGTTTACAATAGTACTCAATTGCTTATTAAGTAATAGTCATCAGACACCACCTCATGATAGCTCCTGTGTTCCATATTGCTGATGCACTTCCAATGCAAATTAGTAGATACTCCAAAAAACCCAGTCATATATGCTTTAATTATACTGTCAGATGCCTCTTTTCAGTGGGGCGTGATTTATTTCAATTAAAACTGACGACATAACAGACTTACTCTGAGCCTGGGTTTAAGACCACCTCTCCAGAAACGTTTCCCCAGAAATCTTTGCTTCCAAGGAGAAAACTGAGTTCAAGTTTTCATTTGATTCTGGGTTTGCAGCAAGTTTAGAAATTATCTTTACATAAAAGTTTTGATTTATTAGCTTTAACTATTTTTTTTCTTCTCTAAATTATTAATCAAATAAATCATTCTAGTTTTCTTTGATAAGCATCCAAGAATGTGTCTCCGCTTTATCCAGTGCTGGTAGGTAGCTGCCTGCAGGGACCTAATTTCTAGCTCTTCTGTGGCCACAGTGAATCTCCACTCACTCTCCTGAGGGACATTGGGGCCTGACCACAGCAACTGGAAGAATCAGGCCCTGCTACCAGCCAGCACGTAGGCAGGATCTTTGCAAAGTTGATGGTTGAGAAGAACATGAGGTGTAATGCTTTCCCATGATGAATATGGTAAAAGCGGAGTGCTGCTACCACTGTGGTGATAATGTATTGGACCTATTTGCAGTCCTGACCAGTACTTTGAGGAAAAAAATCTAAAGCATGCTGTAGTCTGGTTTGACTTGAGCTAGTTTGGCCTCATGTGGTTACACAGCAAAATTCCCATTCTTTCTTCCAGCTAGGAATGGAAGCAAATCATAGAAAGCTAGGGATGAAAGAGACCTGTAGAGGTCACCTAGTCAGTCCTGAGCTCTGGAGCAAGATCATCTCAAAGGCCTGCAATCATGGAGACTCGGTAATCTGTTCCTGTACTTACAAAACAAACAAAAATCCAACAAAACAAAACAACAACAAATCTAATACTAACCTTGTTTATTTCTTGCTTAATTCAAGTCCCTTTGTGATGGGTAGAGGAGGAAGAACATTTTGTTTCCTTTGTCTTTACAGCAGTGTTCTACATTCTTGGAAGGTGTTATATTGTTTTCTTTCCTCAGTTTTCTCATCTGTAAGATAGATAATGTTCTTATTGGTGCTCCCTGGGCTCCAGCTAATTCTACATCTGTCTTCAACTAGGGTGCCAAGGGTTGGGCACTGTGTTCCAAATGAGGCCTGATAGCTGCTGAGAATTACTTTCTATCTTGCAGATGCAGTGTATTTGTCCAGCTCAGTTTCATTACCTTTTATCAACAGTATGACATTGTTGATTTCAGCCTGTAATTCATTGTAACCCTTTTTTCTCTCAACATTTGTGAGCTAATCGGTCCCTATACAGGTATACTTGATTACACCTAATTGTATAAACTGAAGCATCTAGAAAGAAATTAAGTAATTCTCCTATTTTTAGGCTGGTTTTCTATAACTGTTAAATTTTTAGATGACAAATCTGAAAGAACAATGCAAAGATGGGATCAAGATGAAAATTCAGCTTCACAAACATATTGTCTTTAGGCATTTGGGACGTTAAAATACTGAATACAGTACTCAGGCCATAGTTCTGTGGGACCCTACCCGTTGCTTCCCTGTGTTTAGATAGTAAATATTTAATCTTTTATTTGGCTAGTGTGCAGTTTTCCCATTATCCTGGAGTAGTTTCACCTAAGCCACAAGTGACATTCATTTCAACATTCATTGTTAAAAATGTTTTTCACGTGATTTATTACTTGAGTCAGTGTCGATTTGCTCACAGACAGTAAATGATCAACAATTATCTGGCATAATTTTTGCCTTGTGTGGTAGATTCACCCCTCTTCGTCCAGATGTTAAGCTGTGCAGCTGTTTAGTTCACAGCTACCAGGGAATGGTAGGGTGAACAGAAAGAGAAGGGAAACAGCCTCATCGGAGACAGTGCCATCGTGTGATTTATGCAGGGCAGCCTGCCCAGGACTGGACTGCTAGAGGATATTTTTCTCTGTAGCATTCAAGCATGACTTTAGATCTGCTCGTTTTTAATTTTCTACAAGGAAAAGAAACCTTTTAACCACTAATGGTGTGTCCCTTTCCACATGTGTAGTTTCCAACTTGATATTAGGGGGAGAAAAACCACAAAAAAGTCTTGAGTATTTGTTATTTAGGGTTTCTTGTTTAATTGCCTTGTGCTCTGAGGGTAGTGCTGAATACTTGAGTGATAGTCACAGCAGGGCTTGTGAGGAGGGAATAGCTCTGAAGCTGCTTTCAGACTAAATGGAAGAAGAGCAACTCACTGATAAAATACAGCTTTCTGCAAGATTTATTCTTGCACATGCTGCAGGGAGCAGTTAAGGTATTTTTAAAACCCCCTTCTCTGTGAATTTTTGCTACTTTTCGTCGGTGGGCTCCAAGACGTTGTCGGAGGTGTGTTAAGGAGATTTTACACCTCCAGACTCTTGTTTGGCTGCCGGCAGTTTCCTCTGGGCTTCCTGCTAAGTGGCTCTGGTGGCGGTTTTGCATTGTTCCTCACTCATGACTCAGAGAAACAGGAAAGAGATCCCCTGGTGAACAAAAAGCGCAACCACCAAACAGGTGCCTGTATTCTAGTCTAGCAGGGGACAAACCACCTCATTCTGGATTTTTTCCTAAGATTCTTATCTGCAAGTATGAGACTCAAGAGGAATGGTTCATACACACTGAATGGGTAAGAAAGAGCCTGCATACGCTTTTGAATTTTCATCATTAAAACTGCATGAAAATGGAAGCCTTTATTTTTCTTTCTAGTGACAGGATACATGAAATAATGACCAAGTCTTTTGTCTCAAAAAGAGCGGAGGAATGTAGCAGATGAGATGTAGTTTATTTAGCTTGCTTTCTTCTGCGTTTTGTTAGATTTGCTTTTAAAGCATGTGCATTTGGTGGGGGCAGGTTAGAGTTGTCTGTGTGTTAAAGTGAAGGGGATCTGCTCAGTAAAACCACCAAAGCATTAGGAACTGTGTGATTCCTGAAGAGATGCCTGTGGTAATTATTTTAAGCATTTGCCAACAAACACCCCGTGCTTTTGATACGAACAAGAGCTAAACTCATTAGATGTGATGCTTCCTGATAGGGAATACAAATGACTTTAAATTTAGTCAGTCTGAAAAATTAGTTTAAGTAGTTTCAAGTACTTAAAACTACTCTGAGTTACTTTACTAGTTTTGAGGTTTTAAAAATACAGTTTCTTTCTCTCCGCTGTTAAATCCTCTCAGTAACAGAGAATGTATCATTACTGTAAGGAAAATAACTAACTAGGTAAACTAACTTGTTTAAGGAATACTTTTGTAATAATTGAAAATACAGAATTTTCAGGTGAAATTTTTTTATTATTGCATTTGATTATCACTAAAGCAGATTCTTGTATGTTTTTGTACGATGTAAATTTTATTTCTTAGCAGAGCACACCTGAACTGAAGAGGACTTGTACTTCCACAGTGCTGTATTAACTGTTTATTAGTACCTGGCAGGTCACTTGACAAATGAAGAAAGTTGTTAGTCTCGGGAGTGTCATTTTACTCTGCTGCTGCTTTTAACCTTCTCTACTGAGTAAGCGTTGTGATAAGTGCTTCACGGCGCACTTGGCTTAGTGCTGCATTCCTGAAAAGCCCAGATATATTTCAGAGTGTAAGTGTGCAGACTAGTCCAAAACTGGCTAGTTGTTTTAAACTTAATTGGCATTGCACACTTAATTGGCAGTCTCTGCACAAGAGAGGCATATAGCAGTGCAAGCAGATCAGATAGGAAGTACTTTGGCAGTGTTGTTCAGGTGGTCTGCACTGTTTTTTGCCTCCACTGGCTTGCACAACGGCACTTAGAAGGGTCCTTTGCTTTGCCAACATACATTTAAATTTGATTTTAAAAAAAATTTTAAATTAGACTTGGATTAGAGGAGTTTTTTTCTTTTTTCTTTTCTTTTTCTTTATTAACGGCAAAGTAGATGGATGCTAACATCTTCCTGGCTTATCCTTATTTTTTTTATAACTCTGATAAAAATTCCCTTATCTGACTGCATACAAAATCAAACATAATTGAAAGTTACAATCTTACAGTATTTGGTTTTACGCTGCAAGATGAGTTTGTCACTCAACGGGGTTGAGTTTGTAGTAGATAGAGGTTAAGAATATATTACCATTAACTTGTTTTTTTGGCAGAGGTTTTTGACCCTTTGAGAGATTATCTTAATTTAGAGAGTCAATTAAGAAATGGTGCTGAAATGCAAAATGTAATGGATATTGCTTATGTTGACGGAATTTTTTAGATCTTAGTTATGGGAAGAACAATCTTTAATTGATTTGAGGTTTATTAAAAATGAATGCATGGTATAGAACTTCAGGGAAATAAGTTGTGCAAGATCACCCTGTGCATCTGTTCTGCCTTGTTCTAACTTGCAAGATTCTGCATAATCATTTTAAGGAATTTCACTTGTTGTGGCCCAGTGCATACCTGGCGTTACATTTTACAGCAGGCATTTAACTGTAAGTGTCGTATTTCAGTGAGTAAAACCAGTGGCACCCAAATGCTTGAATGAAAAAGAAGCTTCAACTGTGAGTTTGTGGGAGACTCCATTATTATCTGATTCAAACCTGCTGATGTGCTTTGCTCTATTAAACAGCAGATGCTGAGGAGTGAATTTTTCTAATTAAAGAAATTCCTTTTATGTTTATCTCTTGCCTAGAGAGCCTAATAATGCAAGGTAATGGAAAAAGAGCTTCAAGTATGTTTTCCTGTTTAGCCTAAACTTCTGGCATGTCAGCAGAAAGGCTTGTTTTGATCTTTAGGGGTTTTTGTTTGGGACAACATGTTCCACTTGTCAGGTGGAGTGGCACCCTGTTGCGCAGGTCACTTCAGGAGAGGGGAGCTCAATGGGGTGGAATGTTGTAGGGCAGATACAAACACTGCTGGAGCAGGTACCCGCACATGGCGAAGACATAGTTACTGCGGGATTACTGTTGACAGTGTAGTGCATGAAAACCGACCTTCTCTTATTTAAAAAAAGCAGGTAGTTTGTACAGCCACATGTAAGTACCTCAAGATTATCAGTGTGTTCAGAGATGTAACTGCAGAATATGGCAATAAACTTCCCAAGTACGCTCTGAACCAGACAAAGTGGTGTTATGCTAAATGTTTAATAATGTTAAAACATAGAAAGGATGGAGTTCTTTACATCAAAAGACACTTTGTTTGGCACCTTCCTGTATCGAATCTTATTTTGTAACTGGAGCTATTGAATTTGCAGGAAGTTCACATTAAAGGGTGTAACAGCATTTGTGAGGGAGAACAAGAACTCAGGGTTTAAACCCTCAACTTTTAAAATGAAAGCGCAACTTCTTGTTCTCCTTACATACTGTATCCAGATGTTCTTTAAAAGTAAATAAACTGTGCCCGACTCAAGTTCTTGCAGATTGGTTTATCAAGCTCTAGATAGTGTTTTTGTTTTAGGTGATGCTAGAATCTTGGATGAGGCAACCAAAAGGGATGATTGGACAAGCCCAATCTCTAGGATACAGGGGTTATGTGAAGACTCTTACATCTTTTGCATAAAGATGCTTACTGTTCCTTTTAACAGTTCTGTCTTCGACACCATAAGGTACTTTCCAAAACTGCAGATATTTGATCCTGTTTTCAGGAAAATCTTGATTCTTGTTTTTAATTTTGCTTGTAAAGAAGGAACAAAAAAGTCAAAAGTCATTGCAATAATTAGTTTTATATTTGGATATTATTTGATCAGGCTCTGATTGCACTTGTAAACTCATACAGGAGGAGGAAGACCGCAAGGGGAGCTAAGATACTTGAAAATGTTTTCAAACCTAATACTAGCAAAAAGATCCCCCTGCCTAGCTTTTCTCCTGTTCCATTGTATCTCAGATGATACTAGTGTAAGAATTGTACACATATAAACTGGAAACACGTAAAATCCAGAGTTTCACGTAGAAACAGTGATTCACAGGTATTCTTTCGCAGGTCTCACTGGGCATGGGCATGTTTGTCCTTACTTTTAGAAGCAGGTAATGGTTGTACATGTTTGTGGAGACAGGGATCTGAGATTCATCAGAGGACACCGGGTTAAGAGACCTACCTTATCTTGCTGAGACTGAGGTAGAAATCTTACCTGCAAGCATCTCTTTGACAAAGTTGTTAAGTCAGCTTTGCTGTTATGTGCTAATCTGCAGTGCACTGATTATTTTTCTTTGCATTGCAAAGTTCCTTTTTATAAATGATCTCTTTTGAAGGTCATCTTAACTTGGGAGATATCCCTTTGTTTGCTTGGTGCTGTGTTTATTGACAGTGAAAAATGCACTGGCGCTGTAATTGTTTCAGCATCATTTTTTCTCTTTGCAAATGCTATTTTTTTGTTTTCTCTTGTCCCTGTAGCATTTAGAATTACTGATAGTCAGTATAAGTCTTTGCAGACTGGTAAGGTGTCAAATAACAAATACTGTTTATTACACATCTATTTCCTCTTTTTCTCCTAATGACTTAAATTTAAGGAAGGGTGTAAATCCAAGCATGCATTTCGCAAGATATGACATCAACCCACCCTACACAGATACGCAGCTTGAACTTTGGTGGTGTGATCTAAGCTTCCTGTGCCTTTTAAAATCATAATGTATGAGCCTACGCATTCCTGTAACCTTTGTAGTGGTGCAGACAGAACCGTGCCCATGCTGGTTTACCTTCACAGTGGCTATGCCCACTGTAGCAAAGCTTTACTGCAGTGTTAACTAGATCGTGCAGTTGTAGAAGTGAAGAGCTCCTTTGGACAGCTGACAACTTGCTGACCTTGCTTCAAATATCATAGGATATACTAATAAACGATCTACTAGGTAAAATGGCACCCGAATTGGGATTTCTGATGACCCTGGTCAGTGAGCCACAGGATCCCTCATGACTCTCTTCTGCTTGGCATGGCAATTTTGACAAGGCTGTGCAGCGTACACTTGGTCTGCAATATTTTGTAAATCAGTGCAGGTTTAGAAGCTTGACAACTGTCTGAAGAATACTGTTAAAACTAAGCAATGATCTCTGCAACTCCTGCATAGCAGCCACCCCAAACTCATGGTAATGGAAACTGAACAGCATGTGCAAGACATTATTTGTTGAAACAAATAGAATAGTTTGGCTTGGAAGGGACCTTTAAAGGCCATCTAGTCCAACCCCTCTGCAATGAACAGGGACATCTTCAACTACAGCAAGTTGCTCAGAGCCCCGTCCAACCTGACCTTGAATGCTTCCAGGGATGGGACATTCACCACTTCTCTGGGCAACCTGTCCTGGTGTTTCACCACCCTCAGCATAAAAAANGCCATGTCGTGTCCAGCTTTTCATCCACCAGTACCTGCAAGTCCTTCTCGGCAGGGCTGCTCTCAATCCCTTCATCCCCCAGCCTGTATTGATATCGGGCGTTGCCCTGACCCACGAGCAGGACCCTGTACTTGGCCTTGTTGAACCTCATGATGTTCACATGAGCCCACTTCTTGAGCTTGTCCAGGTCCCTCTTGATGGCATCCCTTCCCTTAGGCGTGTCAATTGTACCACTCAGCTTGGTGTCGTAGGACAAAGTGAAATGTTTTAATGTTAATTAAATAATTTTTATCTTCTCATCATTACCGTAGCTGACTCTGCACTGCTGAATAACTGCCGTGTAGCATGTTCTCCTGTGACATTTTTTAAGTGCCAAAGGAATATAGCTAGATTATGCATTCAGAAATCTGTCAGGGGTAAAAGATTTGAAAATGCAGTATTTGCAGCTAGCATCTCAGTCAGTGCCTGTGCTGCTGAAGTGCACTTGCTTAATCTTCTTGAAAACTTTGTGTTTAACTTGTGATGTCAGTGCTTCAACTCAGACTTCAGATAGTTTGACATCTCCTTTCTCCTGCCCAGTGCTGCCCCGGGTCCTTCTGAAAATGTTCTTTGAGTTCTGCTGTGCGTTTTTTTGCTGCATTCATCTCAGGACTGTGTGTACATGAAGATGATTATATATAATCAAAGTCAAAAGTAACCAATGCCTTGAAACAAATTCAAGTTGGATGGGGACAAAATACTTAGCATTATCTTAATGATTAATGGATGCTCAACTGACTCTGATAAAATATTGTTGGCCCCAAGATCTGTTTCCTCTGCTCCGAGCCACTACTTTAAACTAATGAGTTTTGATTTTGAGCCAAGCACTGAAATTGAAAAATAGTTTATTTTTTCTTGTATTCTTCCATCTTGTACTGACGCAAAGCAAGCCAAGGAGAAAAAGTAGTATCTTGTGTTTGTTTTGCCCAAAAAAGTAGAAATCGGAAAGAGCATAAGTCTGCTTCAGAAGGCTTTTATATCAAGTACTGTTGCAACTGCAGGAAAAATGGCATTAAAGGATGTGACAAACAGCTCATGAAAGCCTGTTGAAATAGCTCATCTGGCAGACAGAAGTAGTATGAACACCCAACTATCTTATCTGAGGAGAAGCAGCTGTTTGAACTGTTTTACAGTCCTCCCAAATTACCACAGTTTCTATCATGAAAAAAGGGAAGATCTAAGGGTAGCAATATAGGCTCTTATCCTTGGAAAGCACAGCACAGATCTATCAGAGTAAGGCCAAAAATGCAGATTATCCACTTTTTGCAGATTATCCACAGTTTTTGTTGGATTGGGAATCCATTTTTGGAGAGTCTTCTTTAGAATGCTTTATGGTGTCAAAAATGTAAGCCAAGATGCAATATGCCAGCACTGCTGACTGAACTCTGCCTGACTCAGGTGATCTTAGTACTTTCTTGGTCAGCTGTAGCACTTCGTGCTCATGTGTAATCTAGTTACAGGTTTGCTCTTCCATATTCTGAAGCTGACAGCGATTTTCATTCAGTATGCTTCAGTTACAAAGTGAGGTGGCTTCTTATGCGTCATTAAAACGCCCCCCCCCC
>VYXH01010777.1:133779-188211 GCA_013397275.1 Burhinus bistriatus
GCTTATGGTTTCTAAAGTGGAGGTGTAGAACTTTTTGTGTGCTCTGGGGAGCTATATTCTGCACTTGAAACAGTATAGTCTTATTTATAAAATAGGGATAAAAATGTCTAGCTACTTTTATAAGAAGCTTAAGAACTAACTTGTACAGTTATATAAAAAGGTGTATTTCTTTGCATTTGTTGCCTTTATGTAAAGGTAAATAAAGTCTGTGCAAGGGTCTAAACATGTGAAAACTCAGGTAAAAATAACTGATTTTTACATTTGTGGGTAAGTCTGCATGAAATACAAATACATTTGAAAACAGCAGCGCCAGAGTGAGTAAACATTACTAAGTCCAGCCATCCTGTTGCTTACCTTAGAATAATTACTGGTCTGCATTTGAAGAACAAATCTTAATGTTGCCAAACTCCACCTTTTTCCTGCCCAGTCTGTATGTGGGAGAGTCTTTATAAGAATCTATTTCCTGTTTCCCAGACAAGGGAGGGGAAAAACGTGTTTTCTCCTTGTTCTGAAAAACAAAAGACAGGCAGTGACTACATACTCGCTGCCAGCCTGAACGTGAGCATGCAAACAGCTGAAGGCTCCAGCGAGTTCCTTAGTTCGACCCTTGGCAAAACAGCACGTTTCTTTTGCGGTCTGTCTCATCGGGACTTACCCTCAGTTTTATGAGAGAGAGAAACTCGCCGAAAGGTGATAAAAAGAGCTGGATGTGTAGATTTTGTGATGTTACTTTGGCCCAATCTTTGAAGCATAGAAAAATTGTCAGTATCTTCCCCCTTTCCTTGCAGGATTTCTTCCCAAATCCCTTGTTTTGAATTTTATGGATTAGTTTTTTGTCACAAATTATTAAGCTTTGAAGAGTGAGTTTTGCAAGGAACAGAGGATACTGTGGCACGGAGAGAACGCATGCTTAAGCCACTTACAGAGTAATGGTAGCACTTTCCAAGTGCAACACTAATCCATTTGTAACAACAGTAAAAACATACAGGATAAGAACAGAATGTTGTTTCTTTTTCTTTTGACTTAAAGGGATATCAGTGTAGGTGTGGCAGGTCTGTTTCTCCAAGACCAAGTCTATTCATTTGCATTTGATGGCTATTCCAATTCTGTCCCGTATTACATGAACGAGAGTAGCTGCAGCCTTTTCCCGCCTTAAATTTTGAACATTATTCATATACGTGCATCCTGATTTAGAATAGTACCAATTGGGACTGCTGTGTTTTAAAGTCAACTCCACTGGTACAGGTTACAAAAGTAAATTTTGCTTTCATAGAGGTGGCTTCAAACAAGTTAGAGTTCATGTCTCCTCTTTATGCTCTCCTTTTAAGGAAAAACCCCCATACTTTTGCTTTCTGTGGGAGAAGTTTGCAGTCAATAATGCAGTATGTGATCCATAGTGGACTCGCAATGCTCAGATACAGAACAAGTAGTAGTGAGTCACTGTGTATTAGACAGGTCTTTGAATAAGTAACAGCTCTCCTGAAAAATGGGTCAAGAACTAAAAGCAAGGTTTGAGTTTTTTTCAGAAAGCGGTTATGGAATTATCAGTTCCCTTTTCTCTGTTATGATCTGGAAAGGAGTTACGTTGTGTGTAAGTTTGCTGCTTTTGCTCTGTCCATCAGCTCGCACTCTGACTATAATGGTTCTGAAGGACATTTGGTGGGAGGGAGAGTTTCTTACTGTTTCATAGAAATTTAGTGGGCTGAATAAGTAAATTGAGCTTTTCATATTTTAAATCTATTGAAAATCTAGATAGATTACTAAGTTTTCAGCTTCACTGCCATAACACTGTCAATAGGAAATAAGAAGTGTGGATTTTCACTTCTGTATGTGCAGGATAGTTTATCATAATAAATTTGCTCTAGATCATGAGTAAGTATGATAGTAAGGCAGGTTCTGTATTACAGACTATATTGCAATACAGGTTAAATATTTTCATTGTCATGTTCTTGAAAAATAATTGCAGTTTGTCTGTTCCCCTGTAAGTACCTATTGGAATACAGCAATGCAATTTCAAAATAGATCCATGTCTGAAGATTAAAAACATATTTATCAACAAAGTGTTTCTTTAAGAGAATGCTTCATCTCATCCTTAGGAGACTAATTCCCTGTTTGCCCAAAATACATACTTCAAGCTTCATACACGCTTCAAGTTTCAGACATAAAGAAAATCAAGCCTGAGCATTTTTGTTATTGCTTAGTGATTCTTCTAAGAGCGGTCAGAAAATTGCAAGACTGGGAGGAGATTATTGTCTTCTGGTAATCTATGACTGTGGTCCCTGAGCTGTTTTCTGACACGAGTGTCCACCGAACAGCTTCACTTGGATTGCCCCTCCCCAGTCTCAAGTCCAAGCCCCTATTTCTCCAAGTGTTTTCCTGTGTTCTGGAGCACTTCTGACTTACTCCTATGGCGGTATTTAACACCACATCCTGGCAGTGTGGAACAATGGAACAAGTGTAATTTTTCTCTCTATACAGTCTTATCGTTCTCATTTATGGGAACCGATGTAGTTACACACATTGGGCATTGTTCTTTACAAGCACGTGTGCGAAGCTATTAGCATAAGCATGCCGTTCAACAGTACAGCTAAGCCACTGTAGTGGCAAACCTCCCCTGAAAAGACTTCCTATCCCTAACTGGGTTTCTGCTGTTTCTCTTGTATATCCACTGACTCTGAAATTGCTCCGTAATGAGCTGCATCACAGGGTTAAACTAGCAGAAAATGAGCGCTGTGAAAATGCACCATTTCCAGTTGGTTTGGGCACGGAGGAATGAATGGGAGTAATCCTTGCTGAAGAACCTAGCTGATAGAGTGGCTTAGCTGTGTCACCAAAAGATGCCCTTGGAGGGTTTCAGAAGATCCTAGCAGCATTTTGTGTTGGTAGACTACTAAAGAACACTGTTAAGAGAGGGACTGGTGACCTTTGACTGCATAAGCACTATTTAAGTATTAGTTTACTGTAAATGGGTTTGTAGAAATTAAAAAATTTCACTTAGAAGTTTTAGAGTATCTGAATATCAATCTAGTTTGGTTTTTTGGTATCCATTCAGCCAATTTTTGAAGAACCTTGCAGCTTTTGGATTGTCTAATATTTGCATTTGCATTGAGCAGATGTTTGTTGCCTTCATGGAAATGCAAGGCTGTTTGTGAAAGGTTACACAAGTAGAACAAACGTCAAGCTGCTGATCTGTTTCTCATTGCCAGTGTGTTTTTCTTAAGCAACAATCTGCTAATAGAAGTTGTGGTACAAAAGCAGATGTGTACAGTACAGGAGGACAGTCTGGCTTCGTTTGTTGCATGGTGAGAGAGCATGGGCTTTCAAGTTTTGTTGGAAGTTGATCTGGAATTAGAAATGAGGCAGTAAATGAAGCCCCAAAGAGGGTAAACTGCAGCTTTCACTTCTAGTAGACATATAACATGTTGAAGCCGGGAAATGTCTGCAAGTTCTGACTTGCATAATGGAAGTCTGTTAAGCCTTGGGTTTCTCATCCATCAGGCAACCTAACCATCCTTGAAGTGTACAGAATGTGTTTATGGAGAAGGTGAGGGTGGGTAATGTTTTTCAGCATGTTCAGGTATGGATGGATATATTTTCTCTGAGTTCTGTACGTTAAAAGTAGCATTGTTAAAGCAAGACAAAGGACAGCATTGAGGGAGTCCGGGGCACAACTTCTTTTGGGGTCCTTCATTGCTGTTCTCTGAATATGTTCCTTGTAAAGTATGGGAGGAGGCATTTGCTCTTTCTGAGTATAAGGAGGGGAAAATGAGGAAGGCGTTGGAGACAAGCCGGCAGCAGAGTGGAAGTGAGCGGCTTTCCACACTAATAGTCATATTAATAGATGATAAGACATACTCATTCAGGTTTTAGGCTGTATCATCTTCCCCGCTCCTTTCTACACAGCCCCTTGGGTCAGATAATTTGACTTCAATCAATACTGTTCCTTGCTCAAGGGTATTCAAGGATTATAGTGGAAGCAACACAGTGATAAGAAGCTAATTTTATGTGGAAGGACATAACGTTTTTGCCATGTGCTCTCCATTTGTTTCTTACAACCTAATTTTGAATGATCATGCTGTGGCTTCCCGCCACCTCCGCAGTTGTGAATGAGAAAGCAAAGAAAATGGATTACAAGAAAAACAAGCTGCTTTTTTTCTCCTTGAGGTTTTTACTCAAAGGTAGTGCAACCTATGAGGGATGAAATTTTCCTAGTTGTTACTAAGCTGATTAAATATTTATAAAACAAGGGCTACATTACATTTATAGCTCTTCTGTCTGGACAATGTAAATAAATTGATGATTTTGTAGATTCTTCTTTCCTTGCTCAAATAATGAATAATAGCATTCTTTGTATTGTCTTAGGATGCAAATATTCTCTGAATTTCTAAAAGTTTAGAAACTTAAACATTTTAAACTTGCAACATTATTAAATGAAAAATGGTCCTTTAATTTGTTGGGGAATGAAGAGCCAGATAAAGTTCTGTATGCTTGCTCATCCCTATTAAGATTTTAAGAGGAGCTCCAGATCTCTTGATCAGTTTTGCTTACATTGTCTTGAGTAGGCACTTCTGCCCTTCTAAATTAGCAAGGCAGAAAAGACCTGTGGTATTTAAAGACTGGAAAAAAGATTTATAATAATAAGACATAAAGAGGTGGGGTTTTTAGTTTCTCAGAAGGTCAAGAGGTGAATATAATATCTAGCTAATGATGTTAAAAAAAGGGGGGGGAAGAAGAAAGCTATAATCTAACAGAGAAAGGGTAACAATCATAATTGGAAACATAAATGGATGTTAAAAGCTAGGAGGTTTCAAATATTCGAAGGACATGCGTTTTAACAATGGACGTGATCAGCCATTGAAACAAATTACTGAGCAAAATAACTGATTTTTCTTTCTTGTCAGATAATACAAGTTAAAAGCAGATGCTTTTCTGGAAGGTGTGCTTCAGGCTAATTAATCTTTGGGTTCACTACAGGGGTAACTAGATGGAAGGCAGAAAAGAACTGAAGGCTGGTTCTGACCCCAGAGCTCTGGTTACTGTGGCATGCTGGCATGTAGCGTACCCGAGCATCTCGGATCTGGTAGCTCGTTCTGTGGCCTGCACCTAATTACCCCCGCTTCCCTGAGGGCCCCTGGAAAGGAGCTCTGGACAGGGGTAGCTGCCCTGCCTTGGCTGCTGTCTTCTGTGGGCTCCCGAGCAGGAGGTAGGTGGCTGCATTGTCCCCTGCATGTGCAATGTCTTTAATTTGTGCAATCCCAGGAAATCAGGCTTTTCAGGGAAGTGTTGGGCAGGTACTGTAGTGTACAAGCCTAGCATGCCACTGGAGGAAATGTGTGAATCACCCAGTGGAAAAGTTGGGCGTTGCCTGCGTATGTTTTGTCTTTGCTCCAAATGTCTTCTGGCACTGTTGGTTGGGGTATGAAGAAGGTTTTTGAAAGTACACCTGCACTGGAAGAAAGTCAAATGGAGTTACAGGCAAAATGTGTTCTTTAGTAGTATAGCTTGTTTTACTTTGACAGCTCAGAGGCATGGGTGAGGGGTGACTTCTAAAATGTATGCGCAACGCACAGGTTTCATAGGAAGTGCTCTTCGCTAGCATGCTGTATTTATGTAGGCAAAATATCTTCTTGGATCAAACCAGTACACGTTTTCATTGTGAAATAATTAGAATATGTAAGCTATGAAAACCATAGCAGGGACACAACTATTTAGTTTATCTACAAGGTTAAAACAGATGAAGTGAACTCCAGAAACGGGGTGTGCAGTGCTGATTGTACCTACCTGGCAGATCTTGTCTCTAAGTAAATTTTAAGCTGTGATAAGTATTGCATATTTTGTCTTGTCTTTAAAACTGCAGTCCCCCAACAAACCATTATGGGTGAAGATAAAGCAACAGCCATATGAGGCGAAAGATAAGAGGAGCTATACATTACCTGCATGTTTCTAACAGATGAATCCACGCTGATTGAGTCTGTCTCCAACTGGCAGTTTAAAAAGTAAAGTTTTATCTGAGGAGGCTTGTTTCCTGAAGGACTTACTGAATCCTTAGGCGGTGAAGCATAGTTTCTTGTCTCTTTTCTTTTGGTGTAGGAAGTAAACAGTCCTTGTTTCGCACTCGCCCCTGTTCTAGACTTCCCTCCTCCATTAGGCAGACCAGAAGGGCTTGACGGGCTGCAGTGCTGAGGGTTGTTGAGAAGCCTGGGATTACAGGGCAATGGGTGTCTGTTACTGCTCAGCTGATTGATAGCAGGGCCTCACTTCTCAGTGGTGTTATTTCTGTGTCCATTCTGTGTTTTGGCATGTACCCAGATTATGATGGATATGGATATTGACTTCAATTAGGTTGATTTTTACCAGTTTCTTTATAAATGTGGTCATAGGGAAAGGCAAACAGAAAGATACTTTGTACAAGAATTGCTAGTCAACAGGTGTACAAGCAGTAGCGCTAGCACTTACGGCTGTGGTCAGGTTCCAAATATACATGAACACTTGCATATGCAAGCAAAGCAAAACGCAATTTGTGGAATAAAATATTTTATTGCTTTCAGAAACAGCAACATGTTTTGAATGTTGTCTCATTAAAAGTAATAACAGTACTCTTTTATGATAAAAGGATTCTTTTAAAAATTTGCATTTAGTTGGCCATGTGTTTGTTGTATAAATGTAGAGCATGTATTGGGAAGAAAATTAAGATTTTCTTCTATCCTGTAGAGCTAAAATACCATGCCCTCATTCCCTCTCCTCCCTGGCCCTCTGAGGAACCTGCATCATATTGATCGTGGTTCTCAAAGAGGTTAAGATCCAACCTTTTAATTTCCAGTTTCATGTAGCACTTGAACACACACATGAATTCTTTCGAAGCTGATCAGTTTTACATGCATATCTAACAGCCTGGCTGGATTGGGAAGGCTGGAACTGGATCCTTAACAGCATTCGTACGTTCTTTTAGATTTAACGCTGACCATGTAGGAGAGCAACCGGGAGCAGAATCTATATTCTGTGTTTTACCATCCTCCAGCCAAAGAAATGAAAAACTGAATTCTAAAGTATAATCAGAAGCTTGGATACAGAGTGCAAATCAATATACCAAGGTTAACTTTTGAGTGCTTAATGGTTGTCTTAGCTGTTCTTTTTTTTAATGTGACTGTTGTTCAGGTGTTCTTACCCTGAGCTGGCTGACTCTTTATGTGTACAAGTAAAATGGTATAAGGCTGCATCTGTTCAGAAGAATTTTACATGGTTCATACTTCTGGCCAACCTATGGAAGAGCTTGTAAAGTTTGGGTGATATTTTCAATAATCTGCTATGTTTTGTTCCCGGTGCTTCTGGTTAATGTGTGCGCACTAGAAATACACCCTGTTTCTTCTTTTGTCAGATGTGCAGCTATCCATTTTGTGAAAAATCAGAAGAAACTCCTTGACAGTTCCCTTTTCTGTTGAATGCACATTTAGAAGTGAATTCTTTTACTGAAGTTTTACGGATATTTTGGAATCAGCATGCCAATTTTTTTATTCCTGTTTTACGGTCTCATCTTCCAGGAAGTTAAGGCAACTGTGGTAAAGACAAGGGAAGAATTATAGTGAAGAAAGCTGAAGGAGAAAAGTTAATACCTGTTTCATAACACTAACAAAAATAAAGCTACTGAAATGAAAAATAACTGTTCCTTTACTAAAGTAAAAACAATGAAAAGATTGATGGTGCTGCTCATGTGTGGGTGTGTACATGTTTATGTAATGTGGGAAAAATTTTCTAACAAACTAAGAATAGTGGTTAAATGTTTGTCCTCTTGGTAGTATCCTAGTCATGATGCAATTCTCAGTGAAATGTGCTATAATTATACAGGGAAGTTGCTATTTGCATAGTGGAACACAATGTATTTTCCCTGGTTTCAAATCTTTTTTAGACCATAATGTCAAAAGAGAAAGGTTCACGTACTGTGTATTGGAGCACATTTGCTTGATGCATATAATGTACCTTCAAAGTGCAGAGGTAGTTGAAGATGCGGGATGAATATATATTCTAGTATTCACTTTCACCTCCCCAATAAGAAGCCTAGAAAAATGCTAAAATACTTGAGATAGTATGTATCACTGAATTTAGATAAAACTTGATATATCAAATTTTATATATATTTGTCTTGCTTTAGAGAGGGGCTCAATTTCGCTCACACCTCAGAGAAAGTGGTAGCAGACTTGGACTTCTGAGAAGCCTGGAGTTGTCCTTCCCCTCCCTCTTCTATTATCACATAGTATTTGTCTCTCCTCTGGCAGTCACCTGCCTGTGCATCCTTGCAGTAACACTGCAACTTCAGGGCCTTTTCCTAGTCATGAAGCAATTTTCATCAAGCATGTGAAAAAGTTGTCTTTACTCTTTTCATGGTAATGGTATTTCTCAGTAGCTAATTAAAAATTATTATAGTATGACATTATCACCCATTGATCCTAGTCTCAGTACATACTGATATGGACAAAGTCCTGAAAGCAAGTAGTTTAGGAAAAGTATGTAAAACAAGGCATGCAAAATGTAGACTATAGTAATTTCTATTGTGAAATTTTCAGTATTTTCACAATTTCTCTACCAAAATTTTTTTTGGCTGTGGAATTTTGGTAGACTTCTTTAGCAAAGTTCACGCAGAATAGTCTTGGTAGAGACAGTAGTGTCCTCTCCTCAGTTTCTGTCCAGTACCTTGTGTGACTTTTTTTGTGCTTGAGAGCAGGCAAGGCTAATTTTCCTATTGCATTGCTAAAACATGACAAATGGCAATCTTGTCTAACCAGAATGGCAAAGCTCTTCTGTCAGCCAATGCTCTTCTTTGCTTCCTAGTAAGCAAACATCCATTAGAGAGTTGTAATGGACTATGGGGAAAAAGGTGTAAATCTAGTCATAGAACAAATTCAGGCAAAATGGAGATTTTAAGCAAGACAGCATCACAAAAGCTTTATATACAGCAGTGTTGCTCAAAGACAGATCTATGCTTAATGGTTTTATTTGTAAACCCATGTCTTTTTTTCTCCATGATTGACTTAAACTCGGAGCTCTTCCATTGTGCAGTCTACAGTTTCTTTTCTTTATCCTTGATCAGAAGAGATTTGGGTTCATAGAAGTTTCCTTTATTTTATGGTGTTTCTCACTCAAGGTATAATCCATGATTGCCTCTTCACCAGGGTTTACAAGCGTGTCACAGTAAAAAAAAACTTGTCCTGTAAAGCAATAACCTAGTCATAATTTGGAAGGCAGTTCTGCCGTAAGTAAACCTTCTCATGACCTCATGACCTTCCAGGAGGGGCTTTTTAAAAAATTGCTTTCAAATATTCTGAGCCCAAAAAGGAAAATTCTGATGGTTTGAGATAATTCAAGTAATTGTCTATTTTTGTATAAAGTGATTTCATATTTTTTTGTATAAAGTGGTATTTTCCCATAAATGTTATTCTTTTGGGTGTTCTTTAAGGTTGTTTTTTTTAACTACTAGCATGATTTCAGTCAGTGGCTAACTTAACTTGCTTTTGAAAAAATGTGATTTAGAAACAATGAATATGACACAAAACCAACAATCCTATGTATACAAGCTTTTTTAATCCATCAATTCCTTATTGAACTAGACCAGTGTGCTTCCAGCATATCTTAGTGCAGTGCCTGAAAAAAAGTATATGGGAGTCGTAATGTTAAATTGTATTATCCTTCCACTTTTTGTCCAAATCTGCCCAGAATTTATGGGAGAGGGTTGATGTCAAGATCATATGGTCATGTTGGGTTTTGTAAGATGCTTGAAGTTTTATAGCATTGAAATGTGAGATTCAAATCAAATGGGTAAGTGAATGCGCTTAAGCCATTTTCTTTACCAGAAAGTCAAAGCATGAAAACTGGCTATATTTTTGTAACAAGTTTTAGGAAAATTACAAGCAAGTTACTTACACTGTGTAGTTTTGTGTGGCTGTGCCTACGTAAGTGTATGTGCCCCGTGCAGCCCAGCTCTCGCACAGGCAAGGCTGGCAAGTGCAGCCAAGACCCAAGACAGCGCTGCCATTGAGGGTATTATGGGCTCTTGTGTGTAACCTCTTGACTATAACCTATAGTCAAGAATTGTCCTATAAAATTTGAAGGTTTATTTGTTATTTTTTTTTTTTAGTAAATTTACAAATCTCTCATTTAACATACTGAAAAAGAACTGTTAATGTTTTCGAATGGCTCGAAACGCTTAATCAGCTGCATGTTAGATTTGAGGATTCCTCAAAGGCAAGATCTTGATGCTTTTACTTCCACAACTGTTCGAAATGCAGCCGTGTAACTTCAGCAGAGGTGAGTTCCTGTGACAAACTACTTGTTAGTGTCTTTCTGTAGCCATGTGTCCATCTGCAGTGCAGGCCTTTATGTGCACACTGACCAAACAGGTTTTACTTCAGAGCTGTGAAGTGGCCCCTCCTCTGGGCTCAGCTGCCGCAACACAAAGAGTACTCACACTGCTGGAAATTTTTTCATCTGTTTCATAAACTTGAACTATTTCGGGTTTTAAGTTAGGCATCGTTTGCATGGCAGAAGCTGTTACTGGCCTCCTGTTACTCTGATCTGTGCTGGGCCTGCGAGGTATTAAGAAATCACAGAATCACATGAGCTTGGATGCAGCACGTGTGTTTTGAGTTGTATGTGGAATGCAAACGTGCACTGGCCTGGGTGTGAACTAAGTTAATTTTGTGACTTCTAGATTTTGTGGTCCTGCTCTTTAGAAGTAGTAGCTAAGGAATTATTCTGTAAGTGCCAGGAATTACAATGAGTAGTTTCCTCTGTTTAATCTTACATAATGTAAGCTCTGTGTGTTATATTTTGTAATGCATACCCGGAGAAAAATCTCCTAGAATAAATTTCACGCTTAATTCATGAATTGCTTTTCCCTCATACTGTCATCTAAACATGACATTACCAGATAAAATAATTTGCTGTACAGAAATGAAGCCATTCTTAGCACCAAGAAGGCGGGAAACTTTTGTATTTCCTTAGTGGCTCTCCATCTGTCTGGGAAAACTCTGCAAGTTCACTCCCAGCATCTCCCCATTCTCCTTCTGTGCCTTTCCCACCCAAGCATAGATAGTCCTGACCAATAACAGTGCTGACACAGATACCCTCCTTTCCTGTGCTGATTACACCTTTGACTCCTTAGTCTAGAGCTTCATGCCAATTTGCAATTAGGGTTTTGTTTTCCATGCCATATTTACCCAAGTCTGTGAAAACAGTAGTAGTGTTGTAAAACTTACAGGGAGAGTTCTGTGTATATGTAGCAAGTAGCTCCGAATATGTTAGACAGTCCCTGAGGAGAACTTCTTAGCCAAGTTTTAGAAGTTTTACCTCTTTATATGAAGCTTGAGGTCCGGCGTATTTGGAGGAGGGAAGGAAAAGAACAGGAGTCTTTCATTTTAGCTTTTCTGTATGAAATGCGTATCGCAGTAATGCTTCCCTGGAGTGCAGCCTAGTTAAACTTCAAAATTAGGGCAAGAAAAAAAAAGGAATGGTAAAATGCGAGACGAAATTCTCGCTTGTGTTGTCTCTAGGAAGGAACTAACAGCAGCTGCCATGGTATAAATTAAGCATCTCAATCTTTACAGTACTCTGTGAGCACACTATGCAGCATATCAGCAGGTACTCTGCTTAATAAGACTTCTTCCTGTAACTTAATCTGTGAGATGCATGTATTAAAAGACATCCTTTTAGGCACTCAGAATGATAAATGCATTAGCTTCATCAGCACATCTTTACTTGTTTGTGTTTTCTTCTCTCCTCATCCCCCACTGAAAGAGAAAAAGAAATTTCATTCTCTTTGAGATAGACGTTGCCTTCTCACTTGAGCTTCAGTGTCACCTGGAGCTATTGCTAGGCTTTTGCCCAGCAAACTTTTCTATATGGAAGACAGTTTTATGAGGGTGATAGATTTGAGCTGTTTGTTTGCAAATACTTTCCAGTTTATTGTTCCTTTATATAGTAGTGCCAAGCATATTGTTTTGCAAACTAGAAAGAGGAAAACTCTCTGCCTCCTGCGGCTGTGTCATTGTGACGTTTTATTATTTTGGAATGAACTACATAAGAAAGGTACCATATAGGGACTCCTTCATCCATCACTGAAATAGGGTGCTATAAATAGTATACAACGCTTCAGGACAGAAAGCACAGAACATTTTCAGTTGAAAGCAGCAGAAACTTTAAGCAGAATGCAATAATCTTGGAACTTGTCTGGGATTCAGAATAATAACTTAAAAACAGAAATTATTTTTATAACTTTTGTAAGTTTTCAGGGACACTACAAGATAAGGTCTGATTCTGGTGTTTCTCTCCAACTCCACAGCAATTCATTGACTCAGAATCTACTGGCCACAAACTTGCCTGGAACAGCTGCTCAGGAAGCAGGTGTCCTGCCAGTGTGTGTTTTGCAGAAGGGCGGCAGCTGAGGTGGGCTGACTCAGGAGGACTAATTGAAATGCAGGCGATAAAAATCAACTCTGCCCTCTTTTTCACATCACTTCGCCATGTAGAGTCTGAGTGTGACCATCCCATCCTTTCTTAATAGTTCTTGGGTACTTGTTCAGTGCTCGTAGAGTTGAGTATCTCCTGTTGAGTTGCTGCTATTGCTGCTTCCTTCAACATATTCATGTTCTTCAGCTCTCATCCATACGCACTTCTTGATGAACCTGGCTTAACTTCCCATTTCAGAGGATTTCAGAACAATAGATGTGCCTACACACATGCCACAAATATAGTACCTTTGAGATCACGATTTCTGTTTGGTATATACAGCAGCATTCCCTTTCCTTTCTCTTTTTTTTTTTTTTTTTTAAATAAAGCAATACTTGATGAACCTTTGGTTCTTCTCATTTTTTCTTTCCAAAATCCCGTAATATAAACTCTTTGGCATTCCTGGTGAAGCTTTCCTGATATTTTGAGGTATTTTACTGTTCTTGCTGCAATTGGTTGCTTGTTTCTCATGTTATGGATTAGGTGAGAATATAGTGTACCATGTTTTCTTTCTGCCTATTGCAGAAAATCCCCCCACAGTATTGATGAATTCAAAGGTGGTGGTTGTAGGATAGGCACTTCTTGCTACCAGAACTTTCAGTAAAGCAGCAAATGTAGGCACGTTGTCACTTATAAATGTGCTGCTTTTAAGATCAATCTTTTATGCACAAACTTTCTTCAATGTGTGCAGCCACTGTTGATAAGGCTTGTATCAACACTCTCTGTGGCCAGAAAGACCAATTTCTCCTGCTGTTATCTCAAGAGTGAAGCTGAAAGTATACCCTTGAAATCTTTTATTTCCCCCTTTACTATGACCACCTCCAAATTACTTTTTGAGACGGAGACAACTTTGACTTCAGTCTGTCTTCTGTCCAAAATCCATACCTTTACTGTCTATATAGAGCAGAGCTGCTTCTGCCATCTTTGCTGCTTGTGTGAGGAGGAAAAAATGGAGAGCAAATGTAATCTCAGTATAAATAGTGCTTAGAGGCAAGCTAAAGGATAAAATGTTTTCATTGCTGATTTTTAAGTGGTTCCAGAGACCTGGGGATGCACTGTGAGGTAACTGGAAAGGGTACTTGGCTAGGTGGTAGCAGTGCACACTGAAGTTAAACAAAAGGGCTAATTAGCTAGTAAAATTGAAACATCATATGTCGGGCAGGGACACACAATGAACTTCAGTTTAATTTAAAACAGAACTTTACAATCTGATGTTACAAGGCCTCATTTCTATACATATAAATGCTGAATGTACCTTAATCAAAATAATAGTTATGATTATTTTTTTTTCCCTGACGTTGTTTGCTTGTCTGGGTTGATATGACTTGCTTTCTTTGCCAAACCTCTGGGTACTAGTATACATCCATGTGGTAGCTGCTTTACACTTAATATTTATGGAACCCTAAAAGAGGTAAATAAATATATAATTGTGTAACTGCTGCTTATAACATCATTATAAATACAAAGCATTATTCATAAAATTTATAAATACCATTTCTTGGCTTGGTAGTTGGGAACTTACCATTGGTGTACTCTAAGCACATATAGTCATGTGCAAGTGGTGGGAAATGGAATTCCTCTCTTCCCAGCATGCTGTTTTGTGCCCTTACTCTGTGCCACTGGTGATGTTACTGTTTTGCTGACATGTAGGACCGATACAAGTCATTAAGCTGGTTAGTAGGTCCATTCACAGATATTTCTGTTAATATTTCAGTGATGGATACACAACTCTATGATCTTTCAAGCCTGGCTGCTGGGTAAAGGATATGCTGGAAGCAGTTTGCCACTGCTGAAACATGCTTGTGCTGAGGTTGGATCCACCAGTTGTAATATCCAGAGGATATTGAAGAAGCGAGTGAAAAAGAAGTTACCGGTGGATGTAAATAGTCAGAATATTGGATGGCTATAAGACACACCCTTGAGGAAGTGCAGATATGCATCCTTCAGAATATGTATACATACAGATCAGAACAGTAGCTGTGTTCAAATAAATACATTGCTTTTAGATCGAGTAATGCTCTTTCTAGATGCGGCAGCTTTCAAGTAAACCCATTTGTGTCTGCACATATGCTCTAAATCTTAAAGTGTGAGAATCCATACTGCACATGTGCTTTAAATTAGTTATGTTAATGCCATATAAATTAAGTGTATGTGCTTAAGTTGTGCTTCCTATAATAACCTTGTTTCGTTTTTATTATTTTGGAACACTTAAAATTGATTTGAGATGCTGGGTTTTCCCAACTTGCGTAAAATCCAGTACTACAGGTAAACTGTAGCATGCAGTTGATCCAAAAAGGGGATACTGCTTGGATGAAGGAAAACTGATAGGTGGAAGAAAGGCTGGAAAGGGTGCTACGGAGGTGTATAGTTGAGGAAAGCACTGTTTTGATGCAGAAGCTAACAGAATAGAGAAGTGGGTCATTTATCTGGGTCAAAGTAAAAAGATAGCAGGTTTAAAAATTTTATTTCAGTTGGTCTATCAGTTTTAACAGCAGAGCATCAGTTCCTAACCTGTGTGAGATCATTGATGCTCCATCTCTGAAGAGTGAATGTTTAGCCGTCAGAGTCACGGAGAGGCCAGCTTTCCTAATACAACTGTAACACTACAGAGCTGTGTTTATTTTGGTTTGACCCCTGGATTTTTCTGTAATTTACTTTGGATAGACAAACTTTTAATAAAACTTAAGCTGCTTTATATCACAGGCTTGTTGTTTTTAGGGTGGTTTTTTAACAAACAAAATTCTCTCTGTGCATATTTCACTGGTGAACAAAATGAAGGCAACTGCCCTCTTGGCAGACGTCCTTCCTCTGTTTGCCAGGACTGTTGCTTTTTAATGTTACTGTGACAAGTCACTGTTACTTGGGGAAAAGATTGAGTGAGCATCAGGTTTTTGAAGGGTTGGATAATCTTCTGTATAAAGCACCGAGTGGAAAGCTGAGCTGTGTTTCAACTGCAGGCTTCCTGTGTGCTATCAGTGAAGTCATTAAAACTCCATCTTAAGTGGATTGCTTGGAAAGTGGGAATAAAAATACCTCCTGCTTCACAAGGTTGTGGAGGCCTAACTTGGACGTGCGACTAAAAGACAGTGTGTAACTGACAAACACCGCTGCCTGGGTAGGTGCTTTGGGACAGAGAGTAGCACATTATTCCTCCAAGTTGCATCACGTGGCTGTGGTTTCTCGGGTTTGTGCAAACAGCAGCCACGTTCTCACCTGCTTTGACCAAGTGATGCTGGGTTGGTGATGGCAGCAGTGGCATGATTTGTGCTAGGTTTAATTCAACAAGTCTGTTAACCTTCTATTTACAGGGGAAGATGCCTGTTTAATAAATGAACTGGCGCGCTTGGCAATACCTGTCTGGAGAACTGCCCCTTCTGACTGCAGCCGGTGTTGCAGGTGTACGTAAAATGGCAAACCCACTGTTTTCTCAAAGGTGTCACGGGCTGGGTTTTAATGTGTCAGAATAAGTGATGCCCTCAGGGCTTTGTGTTCCTAGGTCATGCTATGCCACACATTTTGGCTCTAAATGCTACATCAGCAAGCCATGGGCACAGCTGCCTGTCCAAAAGGTGTGTGTGGAGTGGTGCTTATGTGGCATGGCAAAGGTGCTGGACATACAGCACCTTTCTAAGGTCTCTTAGGAAAACTCATGGCAAAGTGGTTTCTCCATGTAAAACTGCTGATGTGTCACAATGGACCTCATGTTTGGGGATGCTGCTTAATCATTCATCCTCTTGAGGACCATTACCCAGGTACCTGCTCTTAATTCTGGTCATAATGGCAAGGTGGCTCTTGCTGTTTATAGTTTTGCTCTTCTTCACCCTTCCCCTGTTTAAACTCCTCTGACAAAGGTCTTGATGTTATTGCTGGGCTGACATTCACTATGTAAAACTGTGTTTCTGGCAGAACGTATCTGGCTCTGCTCTTGTCACAGAGTCCCAAGAGAGCAATGCAAAGCCTTGCTCATGAAAGACATCATTATTCCCATTTCTCACCTGGAGTCCAGTATTGCCCCGTTACGGATGGGGCCTGTACTGCAGGCAGCACCGTGTTTGCCCTGTGTCCTGCAGCATCACCGTCCTAGCAAATCTACTTTCTCTTGCTAACTTTTTGGCTGCGAAAAGAAGTGGCAGAGGATTTTATTGTTGATGGTGGTGCTTGTGTTGGACTCTGTAGGGCCAGGGCCGAGGTGCTTCCTCCCTCCTGCCCCGCTGCTTGCAGACCTGCTTCAGCCCCGCAGCTCCTCGCAACGTTTTTCTGAAATGTATTGTATTGCCCTGCCCGGCGCCCAGGGCCGAGGGAGGACAGGGTTGTATGACTCGTCCTCGGCCCTGCTGCCTCTCCGGGGNCGGCGCCCCGGCGTTTCCCCGCTCCGCTGTGCTCGGCTGCGCCGCGCTCCTCCCGCCGTACCATGGTTGGGGATCACTGCAGCTTCCCCGGTGAACGGCCCGTCCTCGCCCAGAGTCCCAAACCCGGATTAAGCTGCAAAATGGTCCTGCAGGCGGTGGGCAAAGTGCTGCGGTAAGGACGGGTCCGCCGGTGGTGAGGGGCAGGCAGGGTGCCTGCCCCGCGGGGCTGCCGGGGCTGAGTGCGTGTGTGTGAACGGGGGGTTGTCCCCGGGAGCGTCTCTATGGCCCCGCGAGGAGGGAGCTGGAGCTTGAGTTAAAAATCTGGCCTGGGTGCCTTGTTCTGTCAGCCCCTCTCGGGCCTGGAAGAGGGAGGCTGCGTTTGGCTCCCTCTGGATCTTGTGTAGCAATCTAGGAGGGTGGAAGTTGGAATATCAATAGCTGCTTGGAGAGAAACGTTTGTCCACCCATAATACTGCAGTCAAGTTTTGTTTGCGCTCTGTGAGAACTAAATTTCCAGGACGTAAGCAGACAGCGAAGGTCCTGACTCTTCTGAATAAGGAGTCTGACCAAGACACTACATATGCTCTGGCATGTTTTCTGCAGGAATGTTGTAAGATGAAGGGAAGAAATTGCTCATGTAGCTCAGAAGGACTTGTGTGAACACTGAGACGTGTATGACTACTAAGACCAAAACCAGACTCTTTGGCAAAGGACGCACGGTAATTTGATTCGGAGGAGTTCTGACCCATTCTGGTTTGCGGGGAAAAACGTCACCACAAATCTTAGGACTAGCAGTCTTGCTCTTCAACAACTGCAGCTTTTTATTTTGGTTAAGTGTGTTCAGATATTTTTCTGGGATCTATGAAGAATGGCAGTGCTGCTCCAAAAAGAAGCCTTGTTCCTCCAGCGTAACTTTATTTGGCAAGCTTTCGTTTGTCCCTGTTTCCTACTGTTGGTTGCCAGTTGTTAAATGTTTGTCCACAGAAACATTATCCCTCTCTTCCTCTGTTGACTCACGTCTCCTCTCTCCCCAAGCGAGTTTAGGGGAGCCATTTATTAAAGCAGAGCATTCTGATCACAAAGAGGCAGGGCTCTGGCTGTGACTTAAACGAGAGAAATTCACTGGGCTTGAAGTAGGCTTGGTGAGAAGAACTGCTTAGAGTTGCTCTTAAAGTGTGTTGCACTACTTTTTGGTGGTTCTAGTATTTTTTTTTTGTTAGAAATACTTTCCTGTAGAAAACATTAGTTTTTAACAAGTTTAACATCCCTTCTTTGCATTTTTTTGGGGGGTGGTGGTGTCCATAATTCAATACGGTGTTACACAGCTGGTCATATCATAAAATCCTTTGGCCAACGGCTTGCTATTCATGCTGTGAACCCTTTGAAGTTTTTGGTAGCTGTTCTATTGGCAGCACTCCCAGATGTAAATAGATGGGTGCCTCTGTAGGGAAGAATTGCCAAACCTTTTGTTCAGCATATATGGCAGTTTATTTTAAAGTATAGGTAACTTCCTGTGACCTAGCAGTGAAACATATATTTTTATGATTTGTTCAGTGCACACTTTTGAAAAAGTGTAGCATAACTATGTCCTTTCTCCTCTAACTGGAGTACATGCAGAAATTGTGCATAATTTTATTTGCTTTTTTTTCCTGAGGTTTATTTTCTACGTAAACTGTTGTGAAAGCAGGAAAAAGTTGTTGTCATACATGAAATATTTTGGGCTCAGGAATTAATAGCAAAACTTTATTTTGCTAACCTGTTCCTAGATGGGAGTGATTACTATTTTGTAGCAGAGGTTTTAAAATGTGTCTTTTCATGCTGGGTTATCTCCTTTTGCACCCCGTTAGAGAGAAATGTGAAGTCACAAAAACTTCCTTTAGATGCCAGGCTGGTTCTCTTATACTTTAGATGCCTTATCTGACCTTATGTGTGTTGCTTCATCTTGCTTTTCTTCAGTTTTTGTTCTGTAAAACATAAACTTGCTCTATGCTGCAAAGAGCTCAGACAGCGTAAGAGCACAGGTAGTAGCTAGGAGCCTAGGTAAATACTAAGTCCAATTGAAGTTTCCTTATTGCAGAAAGTGGGTATTAGTGCTTAAGAAAGTGTGAGCCCAGTGATGGTGAAAGAAGGAACCACATGGGACCTTGTTTAGGCCAAAACTGGTGGCTTGTTGGTGACAGTTGTGGTGGGGTTTCTTTGAACATAGGCATCCACAGCTGAGCTTTGTCCACTTTATTGTTGGTAGATAAGAACAGGGAGCTTGAAGATGTGATTGAATGCAGAGGTGCAATGCCAGCCCAACAGATTGACCAGCTCACTTGCTAGCGCTTATGTTGTATATGAACTTAAATGAGATGAATCCCACATTACTGTAATGGTTTACCATGTATTTCAGAGTAAGTGGAGGACAAACGGTATCGAATACCACTTTTAAGCCTAGCCGCCTGAAACACTGCTGATTGAATTTTCTGGAGTCTATGCAAAAGATTAATCAATACTAAACTTTGGATGAAGTAACTTTTCTTCTGTTGATCGGGTCTACAAATGGCTTGGTGATGACATCAAAGGATATCTTGCTTGTGTATAGCCTGGTGTTACGAACAGCCTGCTGCATTTTAGGCTTTTTTCTCAGGCGTAACTGGAAACCGTCATCATCACCATTCCCTCCCAGCCCCCCATGAGCTGCCCGCAACTTGTAGAAATTCACAATGGACAAGGGATAGAGTGCCCGTCTTCTCTCTAAATTGCCCTCCATTTCTGTCTCTCTCCTGGTTGTGAATTATAAAGCTCAGTTGCTTAATCAGTATGATTTTCTTCCATAGCAAATTTGTTGTACATTATTTACATGAGTTGTATGTACTTACAAGTAACTCACTCTCTTGAAACTTTTAACATGCAAGTTGTTTTCATTAGTTAGTAGATCCAAGTCCTCCTAGCTGCTGGGTGCCAAATAGTGTCTGTGTCACACACTAGTAATAACAGCTGCCAAAGGAAAAATCAGTACAGGGAGGAAACGAGGGAAGTGTGAGGAAGCAAAAAGTCTTCACGAGAAGAAGCAGTAGCAGCCTTGAGAAGAGTTAAAAGAGCGTGGGGAAAGACAACTGAACCAGAAAAGGGGCAGAATGTAACAAAAGCAACAGATGTGCTCTCAGCCTTTCTAATTAATTTTTTATGAAAGCTACTGTTAGGTTTATTACTCTTTTAAATTATTAGTGATTCAGCTATGAAGAACTCTGGAGATGCTTGTATCTTTCATCATATGGGTTAGTAAACTGTGTTTAACACTTCAGGGATGGGTCCAAGACTACGCACTTGTAATGATTAAAAAAAAAAAAAAAAAACCCAACTATTAGGAAAGTGTCATCTCCCCTTTAAATTCATCATAGCATAGCTGAGATGAAGTTATTTGTATTCCTTAGCATAGTGTTTAATTAGGGCTTTTGTTTCACTTCAGATGTTGTGGAAATATGTTAATCTCATTTTTCTCCTCTCCTGTAATGAATTGTGTAATTATTTAGCCCATGGTTAGGGATGGGGAAAAATGAAGATGGATGCAGTTTTTCTGTTTTGGTGGTGGTTTGTGGGGTTGTTTTTTTTTTTTTTTTTTTTGGTGGTGTTTTGTTTTTCTAAAAGTTGGTAGTTCTGGAGAGAGGTAGAAGGGGAAAGGGAAAAAAGTACAATGAAAAAACCTGGAATATTATTCTACTTTTCAACATTATTTAATTAATTGTTCAAGTTTAGCAGTCAGCTGCCTCATAATACTAGCTTCCTTGTAGAGGTGTGCTTTTTACTGGCCTCAAGCAGCACAAGTGAAAGGAAGACTCAGCTACATGAGGTATCTCCCCTCTTTGGTCCCAGTGGGTAACTGAGTTGGCCATAAGCGTTCTTCAGAGCCACATGCTGATGGCTTCAGGACACAATGTTCACTGCCTGTGCTTGCATCCTGATTCAGATGCTCGAGTGTAGCTCAGAACTGCAGTGTGTTTGCTGTGCCGTGGCACTTTGGGTCCTGCGCAGGCAATTTTCAGAGGCTACTCCTCATGCAGTTTTGTAGTCAGTGCATTTCTTTTTAAGTCTCCAGTGAAAACAGTCCCTCTGGGATAGCTGACTAATAATCGGTGATAGGGTGTCAGGAAAGAGGAATGATGTGGGCTACAGAGTTGTGATGTCATGGTGTAATGACTTCTGATAAAGTACAGTATGGTTTATATGTACACATAGTCCAGGATGAGTGTGGGAAGAGAGAACTGAAAACTCTTTCTCATAAGAGCCTCCCTTCTTACAGCAATGTGCAGGATTTATTTCGATACCAACCAAAAAATAAAACAACCAACCCCACTCTTTTTGGGCAGGTGTGGCATTGGCATTACTAACAACGTGGAATGTTTACAGCTACTTTTCCAAGAGTATAGTAACTTGTTTTCAGTGGTAGTGTGATAATGATTACTTCAGTCAGCTGAATTAGCAAGTTTGTCTTGGGATCCTGGATGGCACTATATATTTTTACCTCCAGCACTTATAAGTTTTTGAAAAATTAAATTCCTACTATTCCTCACATAATTCATAGCAAGATCAGAAAGAAACCAGGTTAATTCTGACATTGGATTCTATTTTTGAAGTGATCATGCAAAGTCATCTTAAATGCGTTCATGAAATGGGACATAGGTGGGTAGAAGCAGAACGTCTTTGATGTGGCTGCCTGTTCCCCACCACCTTGACTCTCATTGCTGAAGATAGCTGTTGTCTGTGATGCTTGTGTGGACTAAAGCAAATATTTTAAAAATCAATCTTGTTTTATCCTTATTTAGGTAGAAACATTTTTCAATAATTTAGTCCGGTCTACAGTATTAGAAAGTAATTAGGAAGAACCTTGTTTAACATTAGCTAATCTGATTAATGTCTGGGGGCAGGCAGAAGAGAAGGGACGGAGGGCGGTGTGCAAGGCAGGGTCTTATAGGCAAAATGCTCTTCAGAGCCATGTCAGCTATTTTTATCCTGTTCTTTTTCTTTCTCCCTCCTACAACTTTCTATTGTACCAAAATAGTTCAAAAAGTTTATGGTTCAGGGCAACTGAGATCACTAATTGTCATAGTGTGTCTTGCTGAATTTCTGTAACAGGAGCCGATTCCTTGTTCAATGACAGCCTTTTGGGACTCTCACCCAGCTACTCGGAAAGGACCAATGACACTATGGGGCAGTAACATCTTGTGCTTTGGCAAGGTATGACCAGGCAGGAGGGGCTTTGTGATAGCTCTTCTGTGCATATGAAAGCACAGATGTGTTTTTGTAGGTTGTTCTTCGACAGGAGTGTCCTGTCCTTAGGACAGAGTAGGTTGCAGTGGAGGTAGGCCTGAGTGGCATTGTCAGCCTAGTGGACTCATCCAGCTGGGACGTGCCCTCCAGAGGGGCGGCTCTCCCTGCTTGCGCAGGTGGGTATTCTCCAGCATACACAGATAGCAAAGTGTCTTCTGGTGGTGGCTGCAAAACTTGTAGTGCTCTGCTTGACATTCAGCCCCACTATGAGCTGTCAGATACTTCTGTCAAAGCCATTTAACAATCTGGTCTCCTCCTCCTGAAGTTCAGGACTTGATGCTGTGTCTCACTAGTGGTCCAAGTGAGCCGTGCACTCCTCCATTTCTTTGGGATAGTTGTGCATTTGTTCACTTGCATTCACCACAGGAGTGTCATGACCCTGGTGCCTTTATGAAATTGGCGAACCACGTACAATATATTAACTTAATGAAGAAGTCAGTGTCAGAGGTACTTACAACATTGAGCTGTATTTTCGTTACATGTTGTACATCCTGTGAAGCGACAGCCAGAGAGAGAGGACTGCTAAAATTCTTCTTGGTGTTGAAATAACCCTGTGAGGTGTCTCCAGAGCTAGTATAGGAAGGGCACCTGCCCCAAGGTTTAACAGCATTTTCCTCTGTTTTAGGGGCAAAAGTATGCTGCTTTTCTCTGAAGATCCCTCCTGGACACTTTAAGAAGAATAGATTTGATTGCAATCTCAAACTTCTGAAATTCTTCACCCTTCTTTTATCTTGTTTCCTTGGTATGCATCTGTTTTATTATAGGATTGGCTCCAGATTTTAGCTGCTTGTTTCTGCCTGGAAGATGATTTCAGTTTATATACATGCAAAGTATGAGCATGCAACATTCATACTTCTGGGAGTTGACTGCAATTCCTGGTTTGCCTCTTTGCTTCGTGTTGTAATAGCTCGTTTTTCTGGTGCTGCACTTTATAGAGAAATTATCTACTTCACAATTACTTTCTATCTGCTGTTCTCTGGTATCTCAAACCATCTGGTCAGTCTAAGGTCTCTACCAAGTAAGTTTGTAGTAGGGGGGAAAAAAAATCCTCTGTAGAAAAGCTCTTCTCTTTCCATTCTCGATCTTTGCTGAAGAGATGTGTTATTAATGTGGTCTTCCAGTGGTTGGTGCCCTGTCTCTAAGACGGCTAATACAAAATGTATCCATTCCTCTATCATATATCTTTCTCTGTGACTACACCAAAACTGAGTTTGATAAAGTGTTCTTTTGTTGAGGGGGGATTTTCTAATCCTTTTTCTTAATCCCTGTTTCTGTGGGGCTCAACAGAATCTTAACTAAGACTTCAGCAAATTGCTGTTAGAGAAGATGAGAAGTTGCTTTTCTTTTAAGAGCTGCCAGCACCTAGTCTCTGGAAAGAGAAGAGTATTGGATGTATGGATTAACCCCTTCTTTCAGCTTTCTGAAGAAAAAGCACTTATTGGAGTTAATGGAGTCCATTAACACTGGAGCTAGGTTGGCTGAGCTTGTCAGAAAATGCTGCTCTTTTAATTTTCCAAGTTGTTTTCTGTTGGGTACTGAAATAAGCTTAGAAGTGCTTTTGCTCAGACAGCATGAACTGGTGATAGCAGATGCTCCCCAGGTGAAAGGAACATTGTGGATGTTTGTGTAGTTCCTTTTATTTTTAAAAAAGGAAGAATCAGCAGCGAGCACAGCTGTCCTCAGAAAGGCAGGTAGTGACAGAATATCAAAACTCTTAAGACAGCATAATATGTGAAAAAAAAATAATCCAACACAAAGTACATGGAGTTAATGAAGAAAGAAGGCTTGGGCTTCTTCATGGTGATCTGTGAAAATTCACACACAGGAGAGATGACATTAGGTGCCCTTGGTAGCTCCACTCACACTCCAGACACTTATCCAGATCTGCTCTTCAGTCCAATATGATCACAGATCCCCGATTCAGAACACCAAAGCCTTACAGAGATAAGTGCTGACAATCAGCAGGATGCATTTGGCAAGACCGCAGAAAGGAAACTCTGATAAACTAGGTTTTGCTGATTCTTCATCATACAAAGTCCTCAGTTTTGATGCGACTGCCTTATTTCTTCAGTACAAACCTGTGCAGGGAAAAGATAAAGCTGGGGTCTTGAGACCACCATCTGTGTGGGACAGAAGGGAAACTGTATTCTGTCTCAACAGAAATACTTATTTTTCAGCATACAAAGCTTTTTTCATGTCTAGGTACATCATTCAGATACATGAAAAAGCTTGGTTGTGTGGGTTTTTGGTTTTGTTTATTTTTTTTTTTTAAATCCACACATCTTATTTAGTAGTCGAGCTAACTAATCTGTTAAGTGATTTCAGTTACAAGATTTTTGAGAAAGATTCCTGTTGATTTTTTAGTAGAAACTTAAATACTGGGAAGTAATTGGATCACCCAACAATGATAGTAAACTACTCTCTTGAGAGAGACATCTTCACTGGTTAAGGACCATCTTTCATTTCTTCACAGTGAAACTACTAGAGCAGCTACGCACGACTAGTATGATTACATCTCTGCAAAACCAGTGTGAACTGTCAGTTGCTGCCAGGAATTGAAACTGGGCTTCTCAGGCGAGCAATGCAGGCTGTGTTTGAAGAGAGTTAGCTGGTCATAACCATCCCTTGTTTTGAGGTGTGATGTTGAGTTGCAAAAGCCAGTGTAAAAGCAGGACTTCACATTGTGTTTTGAGGAGGAATGTTAGATGTTGGTCTCTGCTTGTGTGAACTGATTAATTGCAAATCCACATGAACAGTTAAAGATATTGCTTGTCATTTGCATGTGCAGCCAAGAGAATGAAACAAATTCAGCACACAACTATGCATCTAATTTTAATACTTATTTTTGAAAATTACTAGTCTTCCTTAACCAATTTCTTGGCTGTGCTTCCAGCATTTAATTAAAAGAATGAATTTGTATTTCAGCAAGCCCTTGGAGGTATAACACTACAAGTTTGAATATATCCATGTTTTCGGGGTTTTCTGATTGCTAATGGATCAGTACACATCTGTAAAGATGCTTCTACTTAAGCTTTTCGGTCTCCCTTGGTGTATCCTGAAAAGTGGTAAATTAGGGTTGGGAATCAGTGCTGTCTCATGAGCTAATTAACAGTGGCTAATCTAACTGTACCAGTAATTAAGTGATTATCCACCCCTACTATTTTTGCAATCAGTCATTCAAATATTCTTTACTTTGACCCATGATTCCACAGAGTTTTTATTTTAAATAGCTATTTCTTCCTCTATTTACAGAAAGCAAAACTTTAAAGTGCTGTTTTCTAGGAAATACTGAAACAGCTGTGTGCTGTTGATGACAAAACTGAACAAAGAGCATTGCATTCTGTTGCAAAGTTTAAAAATTAACTGCATGGTTAGATTAGTGAATGTTTTGTACATACCATTTGTTAATGAAAGTTACCTAATTAAGATAATGCTTTGATTCTTTTTACCTTCAACTCTCTCTTACCTTGTGAGGAGACACAGTATGTGCCTTCTAACTATGGATTTCAGGCTTTTTGTTTAACAAGATAGTTCATACTAAGACTGAAAGGCACCATTTCATATCACAGGATCTGATCTAAAGCATGCTAGGAGAGCTGGGAGTTCCCTGAACTAACTTTGGTTTAAATTAAAGCCAAAATACTAAGCAAAGGAAAAGATCCATTTTTGATCTTCAAAGCTGCCATTGAGAGAAAACTGACCTTGAGCCATGGTCATTTCTAGTTAAATAAATATCCTTCCTAATTAAAATGCTGTAGTTAATTTAAAGTGTAAGAGATGAGTTGTGGAGCTTGATACAGTGGCTGAAAACATCAGGTGGGGCTGCTTCTTCACGTTGGTGTTTCTTTGCCCAACCTGTTCAATAACTAATGACTAGGTAGGTAATTGAATTCCTCACAGCTGTGTGCCTCAATGCAACAAGATGCACATGTGTGTGGTAGTACAAATGCTTTAGAAGTGAGCTTACAGGTGCAGGCATGCAAAATTGCTTATGAATAGTGAAAACAACTTTACAGTTTTTTCCTATGCTATATATCTTACTGAGTTTATATTGTTTACTGAAGCTCCTGCGAAAAAGCGAAGGTGTTTGAAGGAGCTATGTTGTTACCTGTGTTTCTGTGTACACTCTTAGTTGTGGTGACCCCTACCACTTTTCTGTCCTATTAAACCACACTTCTTGGATGTAAACCAGATTGTGTTTATACGAAGGATTCAAGTGTTGAAGTCCTGCCTACTGTGTGATTACGTATAGATGATGTTTTCAAAGGTGGAACTGTAGTAGCAAAGCAGGTAATAAATTTGTTTTCACTCTCTTCCCAACAAAAATAACCAACTTGTCCTTCCAATGCAAGACACTTTTTGTGCCTAAATAGTTGTAATTTGCCCAGTCCTGCCAGAAGTAAACAAGACAGTCCTTTACTGTTTCTTGCCTCTGGGGAGCTGAGGAGAGAGACAACAACTATGACTGAGCTCAGCTGCAAGCTGACATGTTGCACCATGTTGAAAAATATTTATCTATTGAGAGGCAGACTCTGGGAGCGAGTATTCTCATTAACTGTTTGGGGACTGTCATGCAGTCCATATTGCCTTCTTTCATACTGCACAGTATAATGATACATTTTTAAACATTTTTGTAGACTTTTAAAAGTTGAGAATTGTAAAATTCAGATTATAAGTACATTAGACATTATATGTACCTGTCCTCTAAAACATAATGTGCGGCTAAGTAGTGAGCTTGACCTGTATATCTAACATATTTCCTTTGTTGCACGTTTTCTTTAGGCTACAGTAGTACTTAAAACTAGTTAATATTGTTAGGTAAATGTTTTTTGCTGTACAAAGAGAGCCTGCAAGGCAAAAGGGCAGTGAGGAAACTAAAACACTTTTTATAAAGACAAACCTGTCTGCTCCTTGGTAGTCTCTGAGCAGAGCAGACTGTCTGCATTTGTATATCTTGGGCTATATAGCAAGAAGCCTGACTGTTGAAGCCAGGTTGCCATGGTGAAATAATTCCCAGCAATTAAAGCACAGTTCTATCCTGAAGAGCAACTCTGTGCAAGCTACGTTGTGAAATCCCATATTTATGAGGCCATGTGGTTTCCAAATCAAATTTGCTCAGTTTAGAAATAAAATATAGCTTAGCAATCTGTCAGCTCTACACACTGGGTTGGGAGATAACAAGCAGTGTCTTCAGTGGTTTTATGTGCTTTGGTGGTGAACTCCATCCCCACAAAGGTGGACCAAAGTGTACTCCATGTGTTCTTCCAGAAAGATAACAGGGCTGCATCAGAATAACCAGGAGGAGCAGTTGCTGCCAGAACTTGAATTTAATCAGGATGCAGAAGTCAAAATAACTCTTAAGTGTGTTCTGATAGAAGAATATAGGATAATAAATAAATAAATAAACCACTGCTTAAGTTAATAGACACATCTGAAAACACACATGGAATAGATACATTAAGATGTTTCCTTGTTTTTACTGCAGGACACTTACATTTTCTTTCAATTTGCAGAGTCTAAAAAACCTTGAAAGAGAGATATCAACTTTTTCTGCCAATTATGTTCTTTTTAGTTTTTACTTGTTCTTTGCAAGCAGTTTTTCTGGCCTCCAAAATTTCAAATAATGTGTTGAAAAAACACTGTACTGAATGTTAATAATAATAAATCTGACAGGCCTGTATTTGCCTTCCCTGATGTGAAAAAGGTGTTAAAAGCCACTCCAAAACTTGTTTTCAAATCTTGGTGCAGTTTGCTTGTTCTCATGGCTCTGTAGTGCGGGAGATCTCCCTGCTGCAGCATGCAGCACCAGGCTCAGTCTCTCTGCCATTGTCTGTTCTCATTTGAGAGCCACTTTTATCCTATGCCTGTGTGTTTAATTAAAGAAATTTAAGGCATATATAGATCTCTGCCTTGGACTGAAATATTTTCCAGTATAGAGAAAAAACTGTCTCTGCTGACTTTAAAAGGTCCTTAGAGAGCCAGTTCAGATAAAAATATTAACATATGCAGATGTCTGTCGCTAGGTGAAACGAATCCTGTTCATACTCTGTAGCTGGGCGTATATTTAGCAATGGAGGATGATGAGGAAGCATTTGCTGCTAGAATACAAATAATATTTTTCCTCTAAGGGAGGCAAGGATAGAGGAGCATCCTTATCTTCGTATTGTGTATGGGCCTGATGGCTTTGGAGTGAGTGTGCCTGGGGACTAAAATGGGCTGCATGTTAACAAGACAAACCCCAGAACACAGAACTCAGCCTGTATATTCAGCTGATGAACTGACGAATGGCTGGGCAGAGATGCCTGGGACAGTTAGCATAGCATGGCCTCTCCTGTCCCTTCGTGCCCTGCACCAGGGTCTGCTCTGAGAGTGCCGTTCTAGGGGAGGAAGAGTTGCAAGCACAGGAGATGAGACAGCTTCTCAAGCAGGGATTTGCCCTCTTTCTGCTGAGTTTCTGGCTTCCTTTGTCAGACAGCCAGAGTTCGTGTACAATTGGAAACTTAAAAACAAAAAAAGAAACCCAAGAACCACCACCCCATGTCTGTTACAGGCTCAGGACTTGGGCACCTATGATGCAGTGTTCTGCTGTATGGTTTGTTCTAAACATTGGATAAATTAATTGTTGCAACACTTAATCTATGACCTACTGAACCTCTCTTACCACAGACCTAATTTGTCTCCACGTAGAGCTCTTGAAAATAAACATTAGGAAAGATTTGTGTCCTCCTTCTTCCCTGATCCCCACAATTACCAAAAATCTGGACTGGAGTAAATCACTTAGGAAAAGAATCTTGCTGAGGCTTCATGTTGGCATCTCCTGGTTTGGATATAAGAGCTTTTTGGCAAGAAGGTAAAAGAGAACGTTTCAAAATCAAGAACAATAGGCTATTTCCTTGGGTAAGGTAATTTTCTTTGTTTCTACTAGTGAATGGTTCCTTTTAAATTGCATCATTGGCTCCTAGAAATAAATAATCTATTTGTCTCCCATCTGACATTGCTTCCCTCATGTCTCCTAGGGCTCTGTCCCACTCAGCCCCTCCCAAGTGTGTTGACTGGAGGGGAACCTGGACCAGTGCAAGGATTATACAGTCAGAAGACCCTCCCCAAGGTAACCAGAGAGGTTGGATACCTCCTCTCAGTCTGGGGCAGGAGTTCTGGCAGGTATGCCCAGAGAAGAACAGAAAATCTACTCCAGCGTGTTTTACTACAAGAATGCACTCTGTGCATTTTTGTAGCATTAACTGACCTGTTCACACGCCTGGCCTTGCCTCTGTAGCCGTTGTTCCCAGAGAAGAAGAAGGGATCCTGAGCAGAAGAGAAGGAGCAGCAGTGGTACCTGGCCACTAGCAAATACCTGGGAGTTTCAGCATGGTACTTTGAAAGGCAGTTAATATGCAGCTGACATGCCAATATGGGCAAATATTATGGCAAACACTGAGCTAGCACTGGGAGGTGACCTGCGAGGGAAGGGATAAGGAGGGAGAGAAGTAAAACCATAGAATAATTTAGGTTGGAAAAGACCTTTAAGGTCATCAAGTCCAACTGTAAAGCTAACGCTGTCAAGTCCACCACTAAACCCATGTCCCTAAGTGCTACATCTGCACAGCTTTTAAATACCTCCAGGGAGGATGACTCAACCACTTCCCTGGGCAGCCTGTGCCAATGCTTGACAATACTTTCTGTGAAGAATTTTTTCCTAATATCCAATCTAAACGTCCCCCCATGCAACTTGAGGCCATTTCTTCCAATCCTGTCACTTGTTACCTAGGAAGAGAGCCTGACATCCACCTCTCTACAACCTCCTTTCAGATAGTTGTAGAGAATGATAAGGTCTCCCCCGAGCCTCCTTTTTTCCAGACTAAACAACCCCAGTTCCCTCAGCTGCTCCTCGTAAGTCATGTGCTCTAGACTTTCCACCACTAGGTGGGCCCTACAAAAGGGAATGGAAAGGCCTGATGTACCACAGAGAGACAGTGTGTGCAGGTGCCCCATGTTCTCTTTGCTTTGCCAGCAGCACCAGCTGGAACTCAGTTTGACCCTACAGAATGTTTTGGGCTTTCTGTTGAGAGGCAACATTACGAAATAATGTTATGGCACTTGTCATCCTTAACATGCCTGCCATGCCTTGGCACCGACTGTTTACAGCAGAGCATCCGGAGGCCAAGCAAAGATTCCCTTTTAAGGCAAAGAGCCACTATGAGAATCCAGAAGAAAAAGTTTCCCTGGCATGTAGGGTACATTCTTTTTTCCTCCTCCTCTTAAATAAACTATTAGTAACTTTTAAAAACAGAACAAAAATGAAGAAGCAGGGCCAGAAAGGCTGCCAAACACATTTTATTCTACGCAGCCCCCTTAGACCTGTGCAGCAGCCGAGCCCTGGAGCTAACCCAGGACAGGAGGGGGAAGAATGAAACTGAGGTCAGCGGGATCTGTCAGAGACCTGGGGCAAGAGGAAATCAGAATGGAGACTGTCTTAAAAAGCTTAGTCTCCTTCCCTTCCCCAGGCCCTGGAGAAATAGTCTGACCGCAGCAATCTGTGAACAATTGTACTGTGTGCTGCACTGGGATTTGGGCTTGCTTTCCAATACCTTACACAGCTTCCCTTCCCATGCTCATGTTCTTTTCTCTTCTTTCCCAATCCTGAACATGTATATTTACATCCAGGATTTGTGTTGTGGGTGTGCTGTCACACAGCATTTTCAGCTAAAGAGTTAGTAGTGATCTGGGTTAAAACAGACATGGGCTTCCAGAAAAGTCTCTACAGAGATACTAATCTTGTACCGTTCTAAAGAAAGAGGGAAATACAAATATCTTTTCTCTCAAAGGAGGGGCAGCTCTACTGATGTTCGAATGAAAGTTGTTATTCCCCTTTTCTTGCTTACTACACAAATAAATAAAGATATTGAATTACCAAGAAGCGATTTTTAAGCTGCATAGCGCCTCTAAGCTTCCAGTCCTTGTACTTAACTGAGGAGAAAAGCCTGTGGGCTGCTGGGGTAGGAAACCATACAGCCTTCAAGAGTTTGTTCCTGTCCTGTAAAAACTAGCATAACCTGCTTCTTCATTGTTCTTGGTGGGACTTTGTCACTAGGACTCATAAATTTTAGCTCATAAAACTGTTTCCTTCGTGCTATGAATCGGTTCAGGAATCCCATACTTACACAGAACATTTCTAACCAGAAATTAACTGATAACTTCTTTCCAGTAAAGGAAACTAGAAAGGTAACAAGTACATTTGTGAGCAGCAAACTTGGTTTTCCTTACAAGGCTGTAGTCTTCTGTGGATGGCTGAAATCTTTGGGGTTTCCATAGAATCATAGAATCATTTTGGTTGGAAGAGACCTTTAAGATTACCAAGTCCCAACAGTTAACCTAGCACTGCCAAGTTAGCACTAAACCATGTACCTCAGCACCACATCTACCCGTCTTTTAAATACCTCCAGGGATGGCGACTCAACCACTTCCCTGGGCACCCTGTTCCAACACTTGACAACCCCTTCTGTAAAGAGATTTTTCCTAATATCCAATCTGAATCTTTTCCCCTCTGCAAAGGGAGTGCGTTAGAGGGAGAGAGCTTGCACATTAAAATTTTTTAGCTTAATGTGTTTTATTCCCTCTTCTGTTCCACTCGTATCCCATTTGACTCCCTACCCAAAGAAGAGGAGAGAAGCTACACCAAAAATATCCAGTATACCTTTAATTTTGAATTATAAACCCATATTCACTGGAAATTATAAAAACATGGAAGTGTTCATAAAGATTGGCCTAAAAGATGCTGTTAAAATGTTGGCTTCCTGCCTCTCTAATTCTGTGTTGGTTTATGTTTTAAGAAGCTAACCCCCATCCTCAGATTACCAAGAAAGTAGGTTTTGCCAGGAGTACTTCACTCTGTAATACTTCATCAGTGGAGGATATTTTAAAACATGACACTTGAAAAAGAAAGGAAAAAATTATGTGATGAAAATCAAAGGCCAAGATAGTTTGATATATCTGGTAATTTGGTAGCGTAGAGGTACACCTGGGTAAGGTGGAATATGGTACTGCTGTTGGAGACTGTAAGTTTTCTACATAAATGTTTTAGTTGGGAATGTACCATTTCAACCCCAAAATTTCCCAGGTTGCTTTGCAATTTGTATAGTTCACACAAGCTACGTTACTTGAAAATAACCCCCAAAACTTTAAGTGCCTTTTAAAATATCATTTGATAACATTTCTGTGGGCATCTTACTTTTGATCCTCCTTAAAATAGATTTTTCTTTTTATGCCACTTTTGCATGCATTGCTATGAATTGTGGAGCTTTTACTCTCCTCTCACCCACACTGACTGAACGCATCACAGCTGGATTGTCACAGTCGAGACATGCTCTCTTCTAAATTTGCTGGGGATTGCTGGGATTATACTAGTTAACCCCAGGTAAGAAATAGGGTCAGTTACTAAAAAAATAAACAACCATCACAAAATAAGCATTTTTGTCCTGTAAGGTTCATAATCCATGGTGATTTTCATCCCCACAGACTTGAGATGGCTTGCGAGTTTTGAGGTTTGTAAACAGGGAGACAAATTTGCCATGTAAGGCCTGTTGGACCTGTTCTGTCAATTTTCAAATGGAAATCAGCGTGTTTGAGACTTGGCTGGAACCTGAAACTGGTGTGTGATCCAGAGGGCACAATGTGACTGGAGTTTTGCCTGCAGCTCTGCTCCTCACCACTATAGGGTTTTTTAATAAAGTTTTTAACTTTCTAAAGTTACTCTCATATCTGGTACTAAAACCACTTCAATATGTTACATTAAAAAGAGAAAAGCCACTCATTACTTGTATTTAAAAAAGAAAGAATAAACAGCCACTGACTCCAAGGGTAGTTAGTTGGGTGTGAAGGGTAGAAGATGGTAATTGAAGCATCATTGTTTGTCCTTGAAGAGATTTCAGTTTCAGATGCAGTCTAAGAAACTGCACAGCTTGCTGGAGACAACAAGAAATTATTTTAACTGTGCTGGTTCCCTCTGGAAAAAAGGAATCCTGAATTGGTAGAGATAATCTTAAATTACATGATCAGCTTAGGTAAGTTTGGCATTTAATAAATCAGATTCTCATGACCAAAACCATGGATGCCTGTTACAATTCCAAAGTGATGTGAACTGCATCAGATTATGAAGCATGTCCACATAGTGGACATCATGTCTTTGAAACTTCTTCAGCTAAATCAGATTGCTTTACATGTGCTTCTTTCCAAACTAACTATATCAGTATAAACTGAAGCGCACCTTTAGTATTTATACAATGAATAAACTTTGAACCTTACAGCCAGTTTTTGCTATGAAATGGGAATAATACTTTCCTCATATGGTTTTAAAACTAAATTACTACCTGGATGGTGCTTTGAAGATGCTCCAAAGTGTGGGTTTTTTAAAACCAAGAAACCACTGGGCATCTGATCAAGAAGGAAATGAGAGAGAGACAGATTAGAGGAGTATCTTTATTAAGTGAGATGGGATAAGAAAACAAGCTGGGAAATTGGCAATTTTACTCAATCTTAACAAAGCAGTTAGACCAGGGAAAAAAAAATCATCACAGCCCAGTGGGCCTGTCGCTTAGTGGAGTGTCTTAGTGAAATCCAGGCAAACTTCTAGCTGCTGTGTTTTCTCAGCTGAACAGAAGGTTGAGTATAGAAGCCCTGCTAGAAGTATTAGTGAATGTACTGTCTTTGGCTGAAGCCGGTTTGCTGAACCTTCTTCAAAGACTTTAGACAAATGACCTCTCTTCTGCCATCTCCCATCACTTTTCCCTCTCTGAAACTTATTTGTAGGTGTGACTTGGCCTGTGGCATCATCTTCAATGAGTGCCTAAAACCAAACAAACACAAACCTATCCTAGGAATTATCTGAAGAGTTAGGTTGTACTCTGGTTTGCCGGTCAAAAAAAAACTGCTGAGTGCTGACTCCTTGGATTCCCTAAAGACGTTTCTTTCCTTAATTAGTAGTTAAGCATAGACAGGTTTTGGTCTAACCTCTTGACAGACCTTCATCAAACTGCTGTGTAACAGCTATTCTTCCAGCTGCTTTGGAGGTACAGGTGATCTGACATAGACATGTTAAGACACATTTAGCAGAATTTGCTTATTTTTTAAGAAAGACACAGGGAAGCATCAATCAGGACTTTGATGTGCTTTAGGGTGCCTACAGCAGTGTTTTGAAAGGTATTGTCCTTTTTGTGGTCTTGTATGATGTTTAGTCCCATTTTCCAGTAAGTAATCATCTACCGGTTGTGGATTTTGGTGTTTCCTCAACAGAACAGTAAAACCCTACTGTTACTGTCACTTTTCCTTTCACTGAAAGCAGGCTGAACTAGCTGTTGCTGAATGTGCTGCTTTATGCTTGCTGCTATAGTCTTCGCTTATAAGGGTGTTCTGGAACATCTCAGAAATGCTACACACAATTTTTCATATTTGTGTATTTTAAACATAAAATGAAAAATTGTGGAAGGCATTTGAATGTGAACAGCTCACAACAAAGGAAATAACGGATGCTTCATTTTGCACATTTGCACATGGTTCCAGGTAGGTGGTGTTTTGTTACAAGTCTTTGAAACAACACTGAATTTCAAGGTAGGGGAGACCAGAAGGAAGGAAGCTAACTTCTAAACTTTACACTGGTAATTCTGGTAACTGTGAATGTACGAGCATTGGTTTAGCTAGAATATGGAACTATTATTTGTTGATTCTTAATCATATGTAATCATGTTTCTAAAACAGTTTTCTCCGTACTGCTGTATGCTCCAGCTTTGTAAGTCTATGAAGAAAATGCTTTAGTATTGACAGTTTCCAAACTAAACCCACGGTTTTACAGCCTCGACTGAGCGTGACTCAATTAATATGCGTAAGTGTGACTTTATAACTTAAATTCTGCTTAACCGAGGCAAGATGTGTGGTCCAGTTCAAAACTTGATGTTTTAAGACTGGAACTTTTTTTAGTTTGTATTTGTAATATTTGGACCATGTAATATCCCAACTGCACTGTATGCAGGTCATGAAAATCTGCTGGTAGAAACAATTTCTCTCGTTTTGCCTTAGCTGTCAGTAGCTGTAAAAGGTTAAAAAAGTTTGTACTGCATGTGGTGATTTGACATTCAGGTTTCAGTGGTGTGAATAAACCCTTTGATATTAGTGATTATGGGCATTTTGCAGGTTCAGTGATAATACCCATGAGTCAGGTTCTTTTTTAAACTGAGCCAAAGCTTTGGAAAGGGGCAGAGCATGGGGATCCTTCAGGAAGTTTCTGTTTGAAATGCTCCAGTTCCAGCACAAGGCAGTTGTGGAAAGACTTACACAATCCGTGGAGAAGATGCAAAGTGGCTGTATGTACTAACCTAACAGAGAACTGACATTTGTTTGGAAATGAGGGGGTTTGGTTTTTGTAAAAGGACGATGTATAGTCACTTGCATTAGCAAACTTGTGAAATATATTTAGTGTTGAATTTTTTTCTTTTCTTGAAATGGGTAGAAGATACAGAAATGAGAATGAGGTACACACTATCCATTTCTATTCAATGGAACGCTTGCCTCAGCCTTGTATCTCTGGCTTCCTTCTATGGTTTCCCTCCACAGCCTGGCTTTATGACAGACTTTCTTTGACATCTTCGTCTCTCTCTCCCCTCCTCCTCCTCCTCCTCCACTCAGAAGACTGCTTTTAGCTGACGTGGCACAGCCCTAACCCAGGGCCCGTGGTTTAAGTATCCTGAAGTAAAGCAAAGACACAAACTCTGTTCTATCCAAACTACTTCTCAGTGATAACTTTTCTCCCCAAGTGTGATTAATGTAGTTTGTTGAACCAGTCTCTGAAGCTGAAGATATCTTCTGCATAATTGTTACTATAACTACATTTTTCTTTAAAAACCAACTTATCCTTGAATGCCTGAAACCTGTCCCCTTAAACCAACCCTCCAAACCACTAAACCCAACCAGCTGAAAAAAACCCTAACCAGTATATTCTGAATAGACCTTAATATTGTCTGTCGGAGGCTCAGCAGGTATGAAGGTGCTGTATGGAGTGTGCCAGGCTTGATTTCAGCAGCGCAGGAGTAAGGCAGCCTGTGCTGGGAATTAAGCAAATCAGTGGCCTGGAGTATTTTTTACTAGCTCAGGGCCAAGTGCATAGTTTCAACTGGATTTATGCTGTTGACTGTTGGCGTAAGGTAGTTTCAAGTCTTAACATGGTATTCCTTCAAAAGGAAGAGGTCAAACATATTGCTTCATCTGCTATAAACTCAGGTTACAGAATATCAAACACGACTATTGTTTTATGCTATGACATTTTCTTTGAATATCATCTCAAGTTCTGTGAAAATGTGAAGTCTCAGGTCCAAGCATAAATGAAGTATATCTTTTCATAGCTTCTTTAAATTCCTTTAAGGCCCTCCTGCAATTCTTGCTTTAATGGACTTTTCTTTCTTATCTGTAGCTTATTTTTACACAGTGAGGTTCAAACAAGATCTAGCAATGTAAGGGTTTGAAGACAAGAATAGTTAGCTGACAACCAGGAGCTGTTGGTCTAACTGAGCAACCCCTCTGTATTAAGAGCCTTGTGCTGAGGAACATCTGACTTTGTATGTCCTAAAACATCCCTTTGTGGAGCAGCTATGAGAATTAGTCCAGGTTACTTCATGAAATAAATGTAAGGAATAAATCTTGCGGACTTCATTTGAATTGGAATGCACTGCTTTGGAAAAAGGAGATGGCAGGAAATGTGCAAGAGTAGCTACGTGCTAAATTAATCTTCATATATACTGGGTTTAGTTTATTCTCCTACTTTATTTGTACTCATTAAAAAGATGTTCTATGTCCTAGGCATCCTCTTTCTAACCATGAAATCCACCGTTCTCATTAACATATGGAAAGAAAGTGTGACCCTCTTTTCCCTACCAGAGACCTCCTACAGTGCTTTCTGCACATCTGTGGTTTGTAAATATATTGTGAGCGTGTAAGTTTTCCTGGATTGGTGGCCCTCCTGAAGTCTTAAAGTCCCTCTAGTCTTAATTTACTGGTTAGAGAGAAGTATGACAAGATTCAATGCAAGTTCAAGATAGTAAACAGTGGCAGTGCTGGGGACCGAGTTGTAGTAGGTTATGGTGTTCTTGTGGAAGGCAAATGTTGGTCTCTCCCTACTGCAGTGCTGATGATGTGGACGATGAGTCATTATGATGATGGGTTTAATGAACACATCAGTAAAGAGCCCATAAAGAGAGAAATCTGAATAATCATACTTTCTTTGGGGAAAGCACTGACACTTCAAACACCATTCCAGGAAAGATGTGCATCCCATCCTCACAGCAAAAATCAAGTCTGCATGTACTTCAGACAGGGGCACAGTTGGCAGATTATTTAAAGTATGTTAAGAGCCAGAACGTGAGGTCAGTTTCCTTTGGATGGGACCTAGATGAGTTTTAACAGAAAACTTAATGCAGTCATCTGCAAAGGTGGGCTTGTTTGGTTTTACAGATCCTTGAAAACCTCTTTAACCAAGAAAACCTGACACTAAAAAATCCTGGTGTCTCCTCCATGATGATGTGATACTGCACAGCAAGTATTGACTTACTGCACTTGTCTCTCACCATTAAATATATCTTCTGTCTCTGTTTAAGTGGATTTTTTAACTGTAGAAACACATGGATATGCAAGCTGTTTGACCATGTAGCCTAAAACACCAAAGTGCTGACCCAGCATCCTTCCTTAGAAGTCCTTACTGAACTCCCAGCCCAGGAATATGGGTTGGGTTGAGAGTCTAGTTTGAGGATGTTAAAAACAGTTTGGGAGGGAAACTCTAGTGATTACAACAAACATTTTAGAAATGGCAGATGAAAAGTCACAATATGCCATGGAGATAAATGCATTTTATGGAATGTGGTTTGTCTGCCTTTGTAAATCCAAATAGAAGGTTATTTCATAAGATATTGGATTTTAAAGGATTTTCAGAAAAAAAAAAAAAAATCAACTCTGATCTTTCTGTCTCAAGTATGCCGGGAGTTGAGAAAGCAGGTGTTCTTGTTACCAGTGTTTCTAGCTGGAGTCACAGATGCTCACTTCCAGAAGGCTTCTGGTATCTCAGAGAACGCAGGGCTGGAGTAGCAAGGAATGCTACAGCTCTCAATGAGCAGTGCCAGCCCATTGTGTGGAAAGAGCATTTTTCCAACTGAGAGCTATCTTCTTGCAGCAGTCCACTTTTACTGTCCCTCAAACACCCGTTTTGCAGGTGACAGTCAACTGTATGATGCAGCAGATTGTTGACTTGCATTAGAGTAGCTCCTTCAGGAACAGTGCCATTCTGCTGTCAAGACTGTTGATAGGTGTAAAGAGACTGTCACTCTCCCAATAATTTGCAATCTAAACTGACAGAAGGGCAATGAAGATGGAGCAGCTCAGTCTCAAGTTTCTTAACACCATTCAGAATTTCCAACGTTACTTGAAAAAAGTGACTGAGTTCAAATACACTTTTTAAGAAACTTTAATAAAAGAAAAATTAAGCTAAGGGGGTAGGGGGGAGGCAGGAGGAGCAGTGTAAACCCAAATACAGGAGTTTGGATAAACCAGCTTCTTTGAGGTTTCTGTAGCTGTGCGTCAACAGTAAAGGTAACCTTTGTTCTCCCTTTTTAATCTCTTGCAGGAAGTCCAAGGGAAAGCCAAATGGTAAAAAGCCAGCACCGGAAGAGAAGAAACTTTACCTAGAGCCAGAATATACAAAATCCAGAATTACTGACTTCGAATTTAAGGAGCTAGTGATGTTACCACGAGAAATAGACCTCAACGAGTGGCTAGCCAGCAACAGTGAGTATTGTGATCGTACAGCTCTGTGCTTGCTGTCCACACCCGAGAAGACGTTCATTCACTGTTTCTTTTTACTGTTTTCAGTGCTTAGAATAACACTCAGTGACTCTTTATGCTTACTGCATAGTGCATGTCATTATACCTTGAATAGTAATTAAGCTGTCTTATGTACAAACCAACTATGCTCAGCAGCATGGAAGCCTTGATATGTTTTCTCCTTCCAGCTCCCTCACTGTGGCACTGACAGCATTATAGTTTTTGATGCTCTTCTGAGGACCATCAGATTGCCTTTAACTATTTGCTAAACTAGCTGGTTCAGCATGTTTCTGACTCAAGCTATTAGTCTTCCAGAAGCATCATAAAAATGGTAGTTTATTAAGACTTGTACGTAAAGCAAGTTATGCTTAAAGCCAGAAGTTTTGAAGTCTTTTGGTTGGATTTCTTCTCCTTACTCCTTCCAAGCTTTGGTGGAATTACTGTTAATTTAAACTGTAGTCAAGCCGAAACTCAAGAGACATGATTGACTACTAGGACTGAATGCTGTATCTGTGCATCTCAGTTCTGATTTACAATACTTTCCTCCGCTTCTGCTTCATCTGCCAGTCCTAACCTGCAGCTATGACCCAGTCTTGTTTACATTTTCAACAGTATGTGGTAGTAGCAAGGAACTACTTTAAACTGCACACTAGGACAGTTTATAGAGACTCATTAAGAAAAAGTGCGGTGCCCCCAGAGGAGTATTACGATGTTAAATTATCTCAGGAGATTTTTAAAAAGTAGAAGTGTACTAGTTTTCATGCTGTTTTTTTAAAAAGGAGGTATGTCACGAGAACTGTTAATGCTGTTTTCTAGCCACTGTACATTTTAAGTCTGACTTCAAAAGAACATAGCAAATTGTTTGCCTTCAGCTTGTAGTATTCTACTGTAAAGGTGAGGCTGATGACGGAGACACTTTCCAGTCTTGCTGCTTAGTGAGTAATAAGAGCTGATGCATCGTGGTGCTTTCATCTTAAATCAAAACAAGAGCTTTCATTCTACATACCTCTTTGTTTTGCAGTTCATAATTAGATTAACTTAGCTAAATCATATTTAAATTTGTATGCAAGCTCAAGACTCTTGAGGTCACTTCACCTGCTCTATTTAAATAATTGTCTGGAGGATAACCAGCGTTTGAAAGTATTTTACTTCTGAATGTCTTTCCTTTGTGTTTTATTTTTCAGCAACAACTTTCTTTCATCACATCAACTTACAGTATAGTACAATCTCAGAATTCTGTACAGGAGAGTCATGTCAGACCATGGCAGTGTGCAATACGTAAGTCAACATTTACAATTACAGGGTTTCCATGAAGTCTTCAGAGTTGCCTGGGGGAGGATATTGGATTTGGATGGCACTGGGCAAGTGTTTTACAGCAGATCTCTACTTAGTGAGAATGTGGCTGCTGTACATCCTCTTCTCTCAGCAGTGAAAGGTGGTGGAAATATGTTTTTGTGGAGGATTAGAAGGATGACAATCTTTGACTGTTCTGAGCTGGTTTTACGAGGTCAGATCAGAGAGGCGAATTACCATGTGTGTAGCTTGCGGGGAGAGGGGAAGAAGAGCAAGGCAAAACTGTCCTTACTGGTAACAGTGCTGGGATTCCATAGAAGGCTGGGGAGGATAAACTGTAAAAACCTCAGAGGGTGCTTTTGATAGCTGGAATGCTGACAGAGCACCAGGCTGCTGATGGATAACCTCTAGCCTGATGTGAGCGCCACTGGCTTTCTGCCCGAGCCCCTGGGCACAGAGGACACAAGTGGCAGCTTTGCAAAGAGTAAGGAAAACGTTTTGGTTTGGCACTTTCCCCCTGTAGGACTTAGTAGACTTTTTTAACATTGACTAGCTGTCACTTATGAAAGAAAGCTTTGTAGTTTTACTGTACATGGTGAATGCAAGAAAAAGTTACCATAAACTCCTGCTCTTGATTAGCACAGTCCAACATGATGGAATATGAGATCCAGTCGAGTATGAATAAGCCTGTTGTGTGGTGGGGTTTTTTTCTCCAGCACATGTGTTGATAGTCCCTTTTCTTCCCTCTTCTTGCATTTCCTGGGATTAATTTAGTTGAGATGGATTTTAAAACAGAAGACTGAGCAGTTAATGTTATAGTACATCAAACAAACATCCTAGGGAATGTATGCAACAGAAGCAGAGCAATATATTGTCTCTCTGACAATTATTACGTAGTGCTTAGAAAGGAATCCTTGCTTAATGCACTGGGCTATCTTGTACACTTGAAATTAATATCAGGGGCTTTCTTTGAGAGCACTCTGAAGAATGCAAAATGTATGGAGGATATTTTTGCATGTAGAAGTTGGAAAGATAACTGTCAGTAGAGAATTAAAGGCCATGCTAGGGACTTTGAAAGCAGGCTGGAACAGCAAGTAATAAATCTCTGCTGGACCCAGATTTTACCAAAAGCAGACAGCATGTCTCTAAATGAGAAATGGTGATCAGTAAGATGAGTATTTTGTTGACTCTTGCTCACAAGCTTTCTCATGTTTTAATTCCTGAGGTAGCACCGTCTGTCCAAAGGACTGAGTTTAACTGTTTATCCACTTGGCTGATGCAAATAGGAGCTAAAAGGAGGTGGTGGTAGGGAACCTACAGAAGTGTTGCTCCATTCTGCTCTTGTGAGTCTTAAACAGGAATTCTTTGTAAGTAATTTATGCTGCAGAATAAAGAAAGGAAGTGCCTGTAGGTGGCTCCAGCTGTAGTCTGTATTTTTAGTGGTGAGCACCAATAGCAGAATGTTCCTATCCTTTGTTTTGGAAAACTGAAAAAGTGCACTATTTGGGAATAACAGGAAGCATGTCTACACTTGGGTGAAGCAGTTGAAACGGTTTGTGTTTAGCTAAATCATAACAACTTAAGTATCTTCCTGTACTTGGGGGCAGATGACTGATTCATGTTTGCAATCTGTCAGCTGCATATTTCATTCTTTTATGAAGTGCGCTGGTCTATGAAAAAAACACAGAAGTGAGATCACCTAGGTACACGCCTCAATACAGTTCAGCTTTGAAGGCCCTGTTCGTAATTGTGTTCTCCAAATATCTCTAATGACAATTTTGGATAATAATTTATGTTCTGCCTTTCCTAGCTCTTCCCTTTTGGAAGAGATATGCCTAAATGGAACATGGAGAACTGCCTCAAAGATGCTCATTTATTGATATCCAATTATGACTATGACAAAGCCGTATGTCACTCTCTGTGCCCCCCCGCTTTCTTTTTTTTTTTTTTTTTTAAAAAAAATCTTACCTTAACAAAGTAAAGCAAGGACATGCTTATTGTCTTGGAGAAACACCAGTTGATATGATTTATTGTGCCCCTGACATGTCTCCAGTATATAAAGAGAGTATCACCTAAACATTAGAGTCAGTTGCTGATTAACCTGATGGAGGAAACTCCAGATTTGACCTTCTGCGGCTGTGATCTGTTTGTTCTTTGGAATAAAATAGCATCTGCCTATATTAGATTGCCACAGAATTACAGTACCTTGGAACAAAGTGCAGTTTGCCATTTTTTTTGGTGCTGATTTCTTAAGTAGTTCAGTATGAACGTCTGCATTCTGTTGCTCTTTGTCTTCCCTGCCCAGTTGCTTAAGGCGTGTTCTGGATCACACCATTCTGGTCATGCCTAAAGAAGGCTTTTTGTGTTTATGGTTGAGATGCTTAAGTAACTATTGAGAACAGGTTGCCTGTCAAGTTACTTTGCATTCAAATGCACTGCAAGTACTCAATCTTAAATTTAGAGGATTTGCTGGCAAAATAAACACCAGTTGCAGTTAAATATTTGAGGTAAGGTTTTAACATCTCAGAAAAGCCCTAGCCAACCGACAAACTGCAGACAGATGCAGCTTTCAGCCCTCTGTCAGATATATGAGATAGCACAGCCATCTGCACACAATGAGGAAGAGAAATTCTGCTTAGGGTTACTAAGAGACATCTGACCAAAACTTAGTCTCCTTGTAGAACAGATGGAAGCATTTGCTGGCAAGGTGGGATAAGGCAAAGAGAAATACCTGAATGGCCAGTTAGCTTCAAAATTTAATGAGGGTGGCATGAATGTAACTTTGGGAATTACTTAATTTTGCTCATTAATATGTTTTTCACTTGCTGTAAAGCAGGTACTATATTTTTAACACAGTATTTACTATTTAGATTTAATATGCTTTATAGCTTATTATTACACAAATTAGCTTTAAAGGACCGTGAGCTGTAAACTGGTTTTCTAGCTGACGTTTGGGCAAAACTTCTCAAAAGTGCTGAAGTGAGTGTTACTAGGAGTGTATATAAGTGCTGTTCACAAGGCTGAGATTACAAAACTCCTGAGGCAGAAATCAAGGATGGATGCAAACTTCTAGGCAGCCCACAGATAAAAGTCTCATTTTGATCCAGTGAAATCTGAATGAAACCATTCATACCATTATGAAACCATTTCATAAACCATTCTTGGTTTATGAAACTAGGAATTGATAATTCCTTATCACTCATTTTTTCTAATCTTACGATCTTTCTCATGTCTACCTTGCCCTTAGTTTCTCTGCATATGGAGGGTATTTCCTTTTAGAAATCTTAACACAGACTTGCATGTTTTGCATTTTCTTATATTTAAGTTCCCTGAGCTCTATGTTTCTATATGGTGGCTCCTTTCTCCTTCACCCCCCATCTAAACGTTGCTTTGCCCTTGTCAAACCATCGAAGCTATTCCGAGTTGCTGACAAGAACTATATTACTGCCCTTGCATCTGATACAATTTGCTACCCTGCTTTCTTCATAACCCATCTTTTGGTATTTCTAGCAGGACTCTCTCTGCTTCCTTTCCAGACCACATAATCTCCACAGCATTTGCCTTTCCTTCATTCCAGAAGCTCTTCTTATATCCTGATACAATTTCTATTCTGCCTTTGCTTCTATGTGAACACAAATCTAGCATATTTCAGAGAAAAAGGGATAAAATATGTACATATATTAAGATGCAGCACTGTGACTTCATAGAATCACAGAATGGTTTGGGTTGGAGGGGATCTTAAAGATTATCTAGTCCAAACCCCCTACTGTGGGCAGGGACACCTTTCCACTAGTCCAGGTTGCTCAAAGCCCCATCCAACCTGGCCTTGAACACTTCCAGGGGAGGGTCAGTATACCCTATTATTTGCTTTTCTCTGTTAAACCCATAGTCATTTCTCCCTGGGATTTAGAATGGAGCTGCAAATTCCTCATGTTTGCCATAGTGGGGAAGTTCAAATCTGCCAGAATTTTACATAGGAAATAAAATAATCAAAACCTGTATCGTGTGAGGACTCTTTGAAAAGTGCCTTTAAGTGTTGTCTTCTTGTCCTTTCTGCTTCCCATCCATTGCCTACTATGGGACTGTACTGTCACAGTGCCGGTGGTGGAATGCACTTAGGCTTCTGTGCCCAGCCAAGCCCGTCGATGGTCCCAACCAGCTTCCTATCTCATTAATGGCGATAACTCCAGCATGGGCAGGAGCTGCGTACCAGGTGTGAAGTGTTCATGGCATGTCAGAGGCTCTTTTCCTCAAGACCTGTGAAGACTCTGTTCACAGCACCTGAAAGATGAGGAAGACACATGATTCTCATCAACAGGACAATCCTTGTAGTTACCCCCTTACTTGTAATGAGTCTTCTCTTAAATTCCTATTTCACATAATTAGCCTAATTTTCAAGGAAAGGCAAAAAAGGGTATGCAGTAGGATGTTACAGCAGCTTTATTCACTTACATTTTCATGTAAGTGAACTTGTACAGTTGCCAAACTGTGTCTTTTGACTAAAATCCAATTATTCAGATTCATTTTTGCGCCTAAGGGCTACTCTAAACTATGCTTTCTGTCTTGCAGTTGAGGATTTCTGCAGCATGAGAAAATCGCTGAGGTTCAGACAGTTCAGTCTGCTTCTGCTCTTGGCAACAAGCTTCGTGTTAAGACCCAAAATAAGTTCAAGTTGTCTAGAACTGTCTTGCTGCAGCTTACTGCAGGACTAGACAAATGAGGTTGCTTGTGTTTGTGTGCTACATTGTATAATTCCTTGTAGGTGGATTGTATAAAGGAAGTAAGCAGTGATGAAGAACACAGTCTATGCCTGAGGACCCAAATGCTGCTTTTGATGCCTGACATAGCTCTACAAAAAGCTTTTAATTCCTGCTGTTTTCATCCACTTGCTCACCTTTTATGCCCTTTTGCAGTCAATCCTGTTCTCTCTAGTAAATAACAGAGTGATCAAGCACCACATGCTGAAAATGAGCTGAAAGTAAAGTTCCAAACCTTATGCATCTGCAGAACTAGTTTTCAGTTGCCCTTCCTCTCTTAAAGTTTGAACTAATCTACTTATTTCTGCAGCTTCCTCTTGTTTACAATTGGCTTGGCATCGTTAGTGTCTTCAACTCACCACCCTCAGGTCCCTGAAGAATCTTTCGGGGCAATGAAAACACGTTGTAAATTAAAACTTTTCATTTGCTACTTAACGTTTTTCTTTAGTTGCTTCAGGACTGTTCTGCTGATCAGTATACATAAAACTTTACTTTCCAAGTGGCACATATAGATCCTTCCAGTTCAATGCAGTCTAGTCCTGTTAGGTACAGAAAAAACACTTAATATTTATCTTCCATGCAAAACAAAAAAGTGTCCAAAGGTAGCTAAACATCACACTGAAGTGATACTTCGTCTAGGGCTACAATGAGGCTTGTTTAGTGATTTGTGTGAGCAATGTCAGATCATTAGCCAACAGCAGCAAAGTTGGAGCTGAACAGACAACCAAAAAATGGTACCCTGGCTGTATGGGCTCATGTGTTGGGTGAGGTGTCTTTCTAGCCAAGTGCTGATGCTCAAACTACTTCCATCCTTGCTTCCAAAGGCAATCAGCAAACCCCACCTACGCTGTGTTCTGGGAAGACCAATACAATTGATTTTTTATCAGTCCCATAATGATATAGGACTGTGCCTGGAGTTCAGACTGTTTGAAGGAAGAGTTCAGGAACTGGAACTCAAGACACCCCTAATGTGACATAGGCACATTTACTTATCTGTGAAACATTTCTCACTGTGTGCGCCTAATGTGATGGCTAGCTGCTCCTGGTAACAGTTAGAGGTGCTTTAATTAACCATGATTTAAAGAAAAAGGGAAAAAAAAAAAAGGCACAAACCTTTTGTAGCCTTCAGATTCCTCTGTCAGGTGAGGGATGGCTGCAGTTAATCAAGATGATTATGGCTAACTAATTGAAATATGGTTGCTTTGGAAGAGCCAGACAATATGCTAATGACTCCTGTTCTTGAGATCCAACAGGATTATTCACCAGTGTTTAGTCAAATGTACATTCAGATGTTTTGGGGAGTCTGTAATTGAAGGAGCAGAGTTCTAAGGTACACTGGTAGGGATGTGCAGAAGGGTACTGAAAACTTCCCCAACCTGGATTTTGGAACAGGATTTATAGTGCTTAAAAATGCTGCCTGTATGTCAAAGCACCAGCTTGAAAAAGCTGGTGTTTTGGAGCCACCTCCTGTCTGTTTAATAATATTACACTACAAGACTAATTCATGTGTTGTGATGTTAAGCATTGGAAGGTCACCAATTTATCACTGTGCAATATTGTTGCCCTTTAAAAATAGTTCTATAATGCCTTCCTGTACAGTTCTACAGACTGTAAGTAAACCCTCAGTCTGTCATTGATAGGGAGTTATCACTGCCTCCGTAGAGCTCCTCTCCACGGAGACATGTCAGCAGGTTTTCTGTGCTTAGTACTACTACTAAATGGATAAGGAAAAACAAAATTAGCTAACAGACTCGAGGTTTTTGATGTAGAAAGATTGCCTGAAGTGAGTCTCTTCTGTAGCAGCTATGGTGTATTTTGGTAATGTTGCAGCTGTTGTTTTATATTATTTAGATACTAATCTCTTAGAGGAGTGGAGCTGAGGAGCCAAGGTATAATGTGGTGACACTGTCAATTCTCTTCACAGACAGTACTACTGGTATGATGAGCGGGGAAAGAAGATCAAATGCACTGCTCCCCAGTATGTTGACTTCGTCATGAGTTCAGTGCAGAAACTAGTGACAGATGAGGATGTCTTTCCAACAAAATACGGTATGTCTGCTTTTGGACAGGTGCTTGCTGTGGCTCTTTGCAGATGCCATTAAGCAAGGTGAAAGCTGGCATTCAGCATATGTATTGATACCAGACAGCTTTCTCACTTGTTTGTCTGATATTTTTTTGGGGGGGAGGAGATTTTACGTTTGGTTTATTCTTGCAGTAAGAAAGACTTGCACTGTTGGCATATGAACTGGGGTGAAAGGCTCACAATCCTGTCCCCTTGGTTTATATTTCATGATCGGTACATCTTTTTCTTCAAGCATTTTGAGATCTTCTAGCCTGTATTCAGAGACGATAAAAATTTGGAAACTGTCAGCATGTAGGTGTTCAATACAGCCTGCTGCTAGTAAAATTTAACCTTGTTGTTGTTTTACTATTTCCTTTAGAGGTCTGATGCATTAAGGGGGAAATAAATTGGATTGCCAGGAATGTCGCTTGTCTTCCTTGCCCAACCAGGCCTTGTCTCACAGACTGTTTGCATCCCTTCGCTTCCAAAGATCAAATAAGAATCTGATTGTTAAGAATTGAAAAGCAATAGGAAAGTAACTCAAATTTGTATCCTAACAAGATTGCTACATGCAATGCCTTTGGTTAAGAGGAAGAAAATAGAGACCTGAAGTTACGAGGTGGGCTTAATCATGATTAAAAGCAGTTGGGGTCTTGAGCCCCTTCAACAGATAATTGGGGAGCTAGGACATTACAATATAGCAAACATTAAGCTAGTAGCCTTTGTTTACAAGCATCTTGATCTGGAAAGAGGCAGTGTCTAGTAAGCCAGCTGCAGGTGACTTTTTTTTTTTAAATATGCTTGTTCAAGGGCAATGAGGGCCTTTCATGCAAGTGATTTGTCCGTGTAGCCAAGGGGCACTTTAGACCAGTAACATACTTTGTATTGTGCATCATGCACAGGATGGTAGGTGTTGCTTTCTGGCTTGCCTCAGTTTCACTTTCAGTGTTACCAAAGCAGTTGTCTTTTACTGTGCAGGCACAGTATTGGTCCAGCGAGCACAATTTCAACTGCACCTGATAGAAGGCACACAGTATTTCCTTCCATTTCTTTTCCCATTTGATAGAATTTCAATAATGAAATGAGGAAAGTCATTATTTACAGTTACTCAAACTGCTGCACACTACCAATGCCTGTGTACCTTAGCTTCCATTTCAGGACCTGTGAGTTGGTCTCCCAAGCATTACCGATCTGCTACTCCTGGACAAAGTAGATAAGGTCCCAGAGGAACCTCTTATTGTTTTTACAGCTAGTAACAAAAAATGTAGTGGTTTTAAAGAATGATTAACTTGCTTCCTGATTTTTGAACCCTTAGGGTTTAAAACTTAACTTCAAAGGAAAATGCTTAAAACCTCCTTAGATTCTTCCCCTGAATTCCTGTAAAAAGAACAAGATGAGAGTATGATACAGGGCCTACCAGTTGTCTGCTGTATGAGGTAGGCTAGTTGCCCTTACCCACAGCTCAGCCCAAACAAATGGCTGCTGTGGGGCTGAAGGTGAGCAGCTGGAGCTATCATGGTGTTTCCCTGTCTTCTTTTCAGGCAAGGAATTCCCAAACTCCTTTGAGTCCCTAGTGAAGAAGATCTGCAAGTACCTGTTCCATGTGCTGGCCCATATCTACTCCTCACACTTTAAGGAGACTTTGGCACTGGAGCTGCACGGACATTTAAACACGCTCTACACACACTTTATCCTATTCATCAGGGAGTTCAACCTCGTGGACCCTAAAGAGACCACCATCATGGACGACCTCACAGAGGTCCTCTGCAGCAGCAGTGGGAGCAGCAGTAATGGGAGTGGCAACGGGAGCAGCAACAGCGCTGGAGCACAGAACCATGTGAAAGAGAGATGAGCCCTCCTTACAGGATCAAAACTAACATTAAAAACAATATTATATATTCAGTGTGTATGTGTATCTATATGTTCAGATATACATACAGACATATACAGCAATGAAAGCTGAAAGAAATTATGCTGCCACCACAGGACCCGTAGTCGTATGGGACGGTATGGAGCTTTGGTTTAATGCGCCACCTGGCGAGAAGTTGCACCAATTTTATTTTATTTTCTGTCCACTCCTCCTTTTACCAATTCAGATGGATGATGAGTGCTGTTTTTAGAGAAGAGCCAAGCTTGAGAGTGGGGCCACTCTTGGGTTTTTTGGTTGTTTTTTTTTGGTTGGTTGGTTGGATTTTTTTTGTTTGTTTTTCTTTCTTTGGTCTTGAGTGCAAGCCCTTTGTCTTTCTAGGATGGTGGTCCTGCCATTTAAAAAATATCTATTTTATTCTATTCTAAGAAGTGACTTTTACTTTGAAGTGGCTTAAAATGCAGGTTTGTTTGGGGTGGGTTTTTTTCAGGGGTGGGGGCGTTTTTTTAGTTTGGTTTTACATAGACTGCCCCCTACCCTGCCAAAAACTCCCCAGTTGAGTGCATCTTGCCCTTTGTTAGCTTGGAATGGGAAGAAACTCCTGGCTTGACTAGAGTAGCAACTAGGGGCTTGCTACGTGCTGAAAGTGGGCATGATTCTCCAGTTGTCCCATCTACCTGGTCACAAGAAGTGAATGTGTAAGAGGATCCACAAGCCTTTCTGCTTATTGCTCCTACAACATATATACCCTTTTCTCTGCTCCCCTGCCTCCTCTTTTCCCAGGCACACCTTTACAAATAAAGAGTAAGATCACTGGCATCCAAACCCCATGTGCAAGAGCGACCACCATTTGTTTCCCATGGAACAGAGGCCCAGGGAGGGGGAAGAAGAGTACAATGAGTCAGTCACCGCCTGTGCTAGAAAGATGGCTGTCGGCATAAAATTATATTGTTGGCTTATTTTAGTTCATCTGTTCTATAATAATAAAAACAAATCTATCAGCCATAAGCTTTGGTTTTGTGTTTGCAGCGTCAAGAGTCAGTGGAATCCACCCATACAGCTTCCCTTTCACCACTGAATGCTGTTGGCCCTGCTGTCAACCAGCTTTATAAATAATTGTTTGTCTTCTACCCTGTAGTCTTACATTTATAGTCAATTCCTTGCTCTTTCTGGTAGTGCTAGGAACCTCCTCCCCCAGGTAGTCTGAAGATAAGCAACACTTGGAAATGAGCAAGTTTCCTGCTTGTACATACTCTTAATTCTGCAAACGCAGTGGGCTTCTGGATATTTTGCAGCAAATATTGTATCACAATATCTGTGGATACAGTATTGTATCAATATTGTATCTGGACAGTGATACTGCTCCTTCCTTCACATTTCCACTGAATTCTTGCAGTCAGCATTTCTGGTTGGGAAAATGCTAAATTTTGCTTGCAATTGTGCTTCTATCAAACCTGTCTGACATTGTTTGTTACCGGTTTTGGTCATTATCTTGAGGTATATACATCATTAATAACTGACTTGGCATGAATCCTAGAAGGTTTTCCTGAATGAGGTCTGTAACTGTAGTAACAGTCAGTAGAGAGAAGAAAAGGAGAGCAAGTGCAAAGAAAAAAGAAGGAAAAGCACGGGGGCGGGGGGGGAGCATGAGCAAGAAAGGAGGGGAAAAAAGAGAAAAAGCACAAGCAAGAAAAAAGCTTGTGAAGTGTGCAAGAGCAACAACACATAAAGGAAGAATAATGTGCATGTGAGAAAAAGGAGTTATAAAAGTGAGGGGAAAAAAGAGCAGAAAGGCATGAGGACAGGAGAAGGGAATGACCTCAAACCTTGTGAGCCCAGACTTGACCTGTGTGGTTTGTTTCCAGAGTGTGGGTACCTTGCGAACTTGCAGGCAGATGTGCTGGAATCTCTCTGACCTGCTCATCTGGGTGCTGTTAACACAGGCTGTTCAAGAGCACCCCTTCCCCACCATGTCCTCCTGCAACAGCCTCCATGCCCAGATGAGTATTCCCATTCAATCTCCACAGTGATGTGAGCCTTTCCATTAAATAAAATTCCCTACACTAATGTCTGAAGGGAAAACCAGCGGTCAGCAGAAGCTACCATCAGAGCAATCACAGAATAGCAGGGGTTGGAAGGGACCTTTGGAGATCATCTAGGCAGGTTTTGAGTATCTCCAGAGAAGGAGACTCCACAGCCTCTCTGGGCAGCCTGTTCCAGTTTGTGCCTTGCTCCCTCTTGTCCTGTTGCTGGGCACCACTGAAAAGAGTCTGGCCCATCCTCTTGACACCTGCCCTTTGGATATTTATAAGCATTGATCAGATCCCCTCTCAGTTTTCTCTTCTCCAGACTAAAAAGACCCAAGTACCTGAGCCTTGCCTTGTAAGAAAGATGTTCCAGTCCCCTAATCATCTTTGTAGCCNAGTTTTGTGTCACCATCAAACTTGCTGAGGGTACACTCTGTCCCTTCATCCAGATTGTTGATGAATATGTTGAACAGGACCGGACCCTGTACTGACCCCTGGGGAACACCGCTAGTTACAGGCTTCCAACTGGTGTCTGCACCACTGATCACAATCCTCTGAGCTCTGCCATTCAGCTAGTTCTCAATCCACCTCAAGTGCCATTTGTAAGGCCCCTGTACTACTTGCAATGAGAGCATACAGTAGAGTTCAAGGTAAAGCAATAAGCAAGGACAACAACCCAAACCCAAGTATTTCTGTTAATTTATTATCTACTTGTAAAAACACATTGCAGTCATAATTCTAAAAGACCATTTAGAAATGATACACATTTGGGAAAGGTTTGACTTGAACAAGAGGCAGTTTAACTCCCTATGGAAAGATTGACTTAGATACAACTCTGTTAGTTTCAGATCACAACATAGTGCTTTATCTACACCAAATGCAAGGGTGACTAGACCTTAGCTTCCTATTGGAGAACTGACAGACCCTCATAGGAAGTCTGGGAACCCACGCATTGATGCAAAGCAACAAACCATTAATTCAGCTACGAGGAGAACAGTGACGTACCACCTTACCTCTAGAAGAGCCTGCTGGTGTTCATAGCAGCTGTCCCGAGTTTACTCTGCAGGCATTTGATATTCCTGAAAGCATAGACGCTTCATCTAGCAGGGTAATCTTTTTATATTTTACAAGCAGTTAACAAGAACACAAATAATGAATCCTATTTTAGTGTAGCCTATCTTGTTGGGTTTAGCAGTAGGAATAAGGAAAACACTGAAATAGTGCCAACAATAATGTTCTTAGGAGTAAATGTTACTGTAAAGCTCAGCCTCAAGGCATCCAAGCATATTTCAGAGTTTACTGTATTACGCTGTAGTAACATTAGATACAGAAGTGCCACTAACTCTTCAAACCCTGCTTGGTTGATGCACTGAAGCCTGTCAGTGACCTTCTATGCTTCCAGCATGTCACTGACTATCCACACTGTAAGCACTGACCTGAATCTCCTTGTATCTAGAAGACAGGCTTAGGTCTTCTAACACTGAGGAAATGATCATATTGCTGCTTTAAATGTGTTTTGTAAATTGTTTAAAGCACTGTGAGAACAACAGAGGCACCTTAATTACACTACATTCAAACCCCCTCCCCCCTTGCCCTAAAGATCATGATGTACCATATCACTGTTAAGGGCTACTAAATAAATAAAACAAAGCAAAAAAACACAAAACACCCCAGAAAAATAACCAAACACTGCTAGAAGACACCTTTTGAACTACCTACACACACACACATATGCCTGGCATACATGTATTTTGCAGGCCTTGCCTGCAAACTCTCAGCTTTACATCTGCCACTGCAGAATCCCTAACCAACTCTCAGACCTAAAACCATGGCAATGGGCACAAGCCGGCACAGGGCTAAAGCCCCTGCCTTAAAACCAACAATAGTCATATGTATATTTTGTAGGATTATGTTCCTAAAAATTTGGTGCTCTGGACATGAGTGATGTGCTGAAGAGCTGAGGTTGCATAAATTTATACCAATGGGGTGAAATGTTATAGCAAGGCCAAACTTCTCCCCAATCCCAGTTTCATCATTATCAGTAAGTCTTTGAGGCTGCAGCATCCTTAAAGAAATCCAAGCATAAACTCCTGTAAATAAAAACAGGAGGAAAATAATTTCTTCATACATGCTATCTGGAATAAATACCAGCAGCAGGTAGGCAAGCATGCGTTCACTACATGGGCTACCTCTGGCCATTCATGGGAATGGAACACAGGAACAGTGCCACCAAGTATTTTGCACAGAGAAACAGCCACTTTTAGCTTTGACCTCAAGGCAATGAAGCCATGTAGAGATAACAGGACCAGCTTCACCCCAACCCTAAGAAAGGTCCTGAAGTGGCAAGCTGTAAAGTGAGTCAGGCATCTTCTACTTCAGCTCAGCAAAATCAGAGCTACGCCCTTCTTTCTTGCCTGGGAATTGCAGAAAGTTATCAAGTCTGAGATCCCATAGAGGATGCTCATTTTATATATGAATAACAACTTTTTAACCAAGAATTTTAAGAAAATTGACCTTGCTTCTTATGGAACACTTATCTGATAAGAAGATCTGAGGATGGAGAAAGATGTGTTCTGGCTCTGAGGTACCACCAGTTCTGGCCAAACAGGTGCATGCCAAGGTGCTCCTGGAAGGGATCAGGGGCTAAAGGTGGATGCTGTCAGGTAACAATTAGCTCCTGCACATTAGCAGAAGACTGAAAGACTGTCACAGAAACAAGAAATCCCATAAAAGAACAAGCCACTAAGTATGCTGATCTCATACAAAGCCACACTTCATCAAACAAGGCCTTACTCGCATCTGTCATGTAACATGTCCCAGCTAATCCTTAACTCACCATTTCAGCTGTTAACATAAAGACTCAAATCCAGAAATACTCTTCCATTATCTAAACTGAGGACAGAGGAATAGCTTGTTGTTTTATTTTGTTCAAACCTACTAAACAAACGAAACCAATGTTCATGTCTGTAGCACAAATGGTAACACCAGTTTAAATCTAGCTCTAATGCCCAGGTGCTGGCAGTAGTTACAGCACAGAGTTTGGCTAAGTTATCCATGCTACTGTGGCAATACTAGTGCCTGATTACAAGCTCACTACCTGAAGGATTTAAATACAGATCTGGTATCTTTACATGACATAGCTGTAGGCAGTACAGACAAATCCCAGTATTCCCAATGGAACTGATATAAAGTGAAAAAAAAACACCAAACAGCTGGCAAAAACCTCTCAGTGTGCTAATAGGGTCTGCATTCTTTTCATGGACAGAAGAACTGTTCTGGTTGTGACAGCTGACATGAACAATAAGACTTTTCAAAGCTAGGTTAGGATGTGACTCAGAGAAAACAGAAATTGTTGTGGCCAAGCACTCAGATGATAGAACATTCAGAGAGCTTTATCTAGCCAAAAAAAAAAAAAAAA
>VYXH01010777.1:195239-207127 GCA_013397275.1 Burhinus bistriatus
TTTTTTTTTAATAAATGGCTGTAGCTGGCCCTTGGGTCACTAATGAAAACCAAGCCCCCACATGCTAGCAACTTGATTAAAAACTAGAGCTAGTGCATCAAACTTAATTAAAACTGCACTTAAACTAAGAACTTTTCTAAAGGTTTTCATTCTTCTCCAGTGCAAAACGCTCAGGGCAGACCATCTGAGCTGAAGTTCACTGGTTTGAAGCAAGCCCACTTTCATTTATGAGACTCTTCATTTCAGCGTCAGAAGGAAACACTCCAAGCCACTGCTCTGAACTCCCAGGTATCACAACCCACAACAACAGTCCCAAAGAATCCTGTATTTTGCAGCATTGCTGAGGGAATTCTCCCTGAGCAACACCACTTCGTTCTCTGCTTGACGCTGACAGCTAAGCCAAAACCCAGACACTTTCCCTGGAAATATTTGATAATCCGGCAGCTGTGTCAGCTGCAGTACTCTGAACTGAGCTGAACATACAACACATCAAAAGGAAAGAACAGTGAGGCAGAAGTGGAACCTGGAGCCAGAATTATTGCTAATTCAGGGTCAGATCTAGACCTAGTTTAACCCAATGAGGCCAATGGCCTTGTACAGATTTCTATCAGCTGAAGCAACAACTATCAGTCTGTTTTGAAATATTTCTTATTAAGTTCCCTTTCTGTGTCTTACTGCCATTGCCATGTTGATTTGGCCAACTAAATCTTCTCAGTCTTTTCTAATGCATAAATCACAGATGTTATTGGTCCTCTTTTAAATATCAAGTAGTACAAACGCAATTCCTCCTTCCCTCAACGGTGATTTGTGTCTCAATTGCCTGACTTGACACACACATCTCCCTGTTGGGGCAGTGGCTATGGGAAAGTCTGTACTGCTACTTCCTATGACTTCCTCTTCCTAGGACAGGGCCAGAAACACCCACACAATCTCCACATGCTCCTTAAAAAGATGGCCTAACCCTGGCCTAAGACTGTGTTTTTCACTGCCTCCTTTAAACCATCACCCTGGCTGATACGCTTCCCCAGTGCAAGAGAGGTGCGGCATGCTGCATGGGCATGCACCCCACAGAATACCCCAAGTCAGGGGAACTTGTCTTCACCCTGGTAAGAAGAAGCTGCAGAGACAGGTACTGCATTCCTGCTGCATAGCAGGACTGAGGCCAAGCCAGAGCACAGCATGGCTTGGCTGGGGACTGCACAGGCACGACAAGATCTATACTCAAGTCAAACTCTCTCCTCATAATCATCCATTCCTCCTGCAGAGTTGCGGATCAGGCATACCTGAGTTCAGGGCTTAGTTCAGCTACTACAAGCATTACAGTAACATGGGATTTTCAGAGGCTTTGAGGGTTGCTTAACTATGGTCCCACAGAACAGCAGGAAAAAATTAAGTCAGCACTTAAAAATCTCAGCCACAGTACCTGAACTAACCACTAGAACCACTTCCTTCAGGCAAGGCAAGGTGCTGCAGGTTCAAAGTTGCTGGAAATCCAAACAGTTCTCTCACACCCTCTGATCCCTAAACAAGAACTGGTGCACTATCACCACCCTCAATGACTCAAGTCTTACGTGAGGATACCACATGGTAAGTACACAGAGCACTGTGCAACAGGACAGCTTGTAGCCATGCCACCTTGAATCCCAATGGTATCAGAGGAATCTTCAGCAGACAGAGAACTTGCTAGTTCTTTCTTTACCTGTGTGTCTCCCTGTTTGCTGCCAGGATGCAAACCTTATGTATGCCAGGATTTTATGGGGAACAAGAAGCAGAAGACCACTGGCTGCTCTGACTTGCATATACCCCTACGGACCCGTGCTCCCATTTGGTCTGGGCTTCTTATTTTAAGTTGTCTGAGAGAAAAGTGAAAGACTGATTAAAATTTACCCAACCAAGGAGGAAGACACCTTCAAGCCAGGGAGTATGTCTATGCTGCCTCAAATAATACACAGAAACTTCAGTTCCTGGGAACTCTGAGGCAGTAGTGAGCGAATCAGTCCTGCATCACACAGTGGAACTTGAAGCTCCTGCAGATAAGCTGACTCTGGTACTGGAACCAGTTGAGCTGCATTAGTCTGGAGCTGTGCCAGCTAACACAGCTCAACCACTTCCCACACCCAAACCAGCTCATTTATAGCAAGCTCAGGCATCTCTAAGCGGAGTGTTGTTTCTGGCCTCTTAGCAGACATGTGCCTGCACTCTCTGCTTTTGGCACCTATGGGAAAAGCAGCAAGTTGCCTCTTCCTACTGCAAGAAAAGGAACTACCAGGCTCACCACAAAGTTTACAATCAGAAGCTCAGGCTTGCTTCATTGGTTAGTGCAGTGGTAAGAAATAAGAGATATTTTGCAGTATTTATTATTTGGCTAACAGCAGCATTTAAAGGCTGCATCAAGGCCAATGCCAAACATCATTCCCAGACCAAGTCCATCCCCACAGCTGGACCTGCTGTTCAAGAGGACCCACACTCCTGCAGGCGTATTTCTGGGAATGGCAGAGGGGCTGCTATGCTATTCCCAGAGCTCCCAGCACCCGACCGCTCACACTGCTATCCAACAGGATGAAGCCTCAAGGGCTGCTCCTACTTCCTTCTCTTGCTGTCAAACCAGATGACATCTCACTAATGTACGCCTGCTCAGGATGCAGAGGACAGCATTTACTCAGTCAGCAACTGCTAAGCCATTATTTGTAAATAATCAGGAAAAGTAGATTATGTGTAAATAATCAGGAAAAGCAGAGAATCAGGGAAAGCAGATAAAATGCAGTATAACAGCTGAGGAAAAATTTGGGGGGGCTGAATAACAACCTTGTGCTGGAAAGTCACCTATGCGATATGCCATGTTAATATCAACGAACAGAGCAGGGTTACCTGGTAAGCAAATCACACACTAAGGCAGGCACTGATACAACCAGAACTGAAGAACCTGGCTTCCCAAAGGGGTCAGTGTCAGTATGCTGCGCATGAGTGCAGGAAGCCTGCCCCACACGTGCTCCCTCGTGCATGCTCCTGTGCAGCTCTGCTGTTGGCTGGCAGCCCAGCACCAGGATGGCAGCTGCCACAGGTCACCCCTCGCAGTGCAGGGGACAGGAAAGGATCTGCCACTTCACGGGTGAAAAACACAGTTGCAGAAGAAAAAGATGCACTGAGGACCGAACAGAGCAGGAAACATCCCATTTTGGCCAGGTCTCACCACCATCGCAGTGCGGGTGAGGCAATACTTCAGTCTCAAATTGAACACTGACTCCTCCAACATTGACTCTGAGCATTGTCACTTGCAGCACCAACCCCTAGCAAGCTAAACCAAATCTAAACACAGAAAGAAGCAGCATGGATCTTTACCTCCTTCTTTGAATGCAATTCTTAATTCAGCCAATACAGGCCTCTGCCAGATATGGCTGCTGGGGCCCTCCCATGGCTCTGTTACTCCCAAGAGTAGTACTGCTAGCACCAGGAAAACCACCAGCTCTGATGCCAGGCAGACTGCAGAGAGTCTCTTTTACAGCTGTTAGTTATGAACTATTTAGCCTTCTCTCACACACACACCTACCAGGTTACACATTCAAGACAAGGCAAGGGGCAGAGTAAGGAAGACAGTTGTGCTCCCTCTCTCTGATACCTGCTCTCGCTTACAACCTCAGCAAAGCAAGAGGCACCCTTCTTTGCTGCTCTAACCTAGCCCAATTAAGATTCCAGTCATCCCCTCTGTAAAGTGCTGACAAAGCCACCATCACTGTGCCATCCAAGTATCTGGCAAACAAACACCTTCACACTGAATGGTTAAGGTTAATTGTTATTTGAATCCACATTTGGATTCCCTATAGGAGAGTAAACTTCAGAAATTTAAGACCAGGACACTACCAAGCCACGCCATGTGCCACGTGTGCTGGGTCCAGGTCCCCTCTCCACAGGGTCACTCCAGAGACATTTCTGAGCTGTCTCAGTGCAAGCAAAGGAAGGTGCCTGACTCTGACAGGAAGTATAACAGCATTTGAATAGCTCACATCAAGATCTATCAGGAGCCAGCAACTTCAGGGACCCACAGCAAACTTTCTGTGTTTCAGACAAACAGTCAGCTTCCTGTTCAGTGCCCGGTTTCTGCTCCTCAACTATAGTAAAAAAAATTACCTATTTCTTATAGCACACTTTTAGCAGTGATCCTCAAAGCTCTTTGCAAAGGAGGTGCTGGTGCCTTCCTCAGCTTGTTTGTCTCTGCAATGGTAAGAAAGGGGAGTTGCCCACTGCCACACAGCAGGCAAAAGCCAAAGTCAGGACACATTGTAGTCACAGCCCAACCCTCTTTTCACCATCCTAAGCAGAGGCCCTGGTGCAGAAAGGTTTCACAGGCCATCAAAACACTGGCCTAAAGCTCAGCAGACAGGGTCCAGATTTTGGGACCAGACTTTAGTCCCAAGGCTTTTTTTCTGTAAACACAAGCTCTACCTAGTCCATGTCTATCTCTGATGTCATTGTGCAACTCAGTGCTAAAACTAAAGGCTCTTGGGCAGACAGAACTTCCTACACTGCATTTATGCATAAGAGTATAGATCAGGAACCCTATGTGAATTGGAGCTCACGAGCACTTCCATAGAGTGACGTGAGGTCTCAGTCAGGAGTCCATCTGCAACAGTCCTAAAAAAGGCTTTGCACATATCCTCAAAGCATCCCTAATATATGTAGCTCCAATACAGTCCTTGATGCATTCTTGCACCTAATTGTGAGCAGCATGATTCAATAAACTGTATCAGAACCATGGACATAATTTGCTTCAGACAGGAGAGAAATCACTATTCCACTGTACTATTTATATAAGCCACAAGACTTGACTGAGCCAACTGTCATGAAGAGCATAATACTGGAATCTAATTCCAGGTAACTCCAGTGTGCACACCCTGCTATTGAGTCAGGAGTGCCTTGTGTCAGCTTGGTTTCATCCATTCTGAACCTGATTTTACTGTAAGAACGAGGACACTGCCCATGACAGACACTGCAATTTGAAGCCACTGTCTCAATCTGAATACTTTTCAAGAGTATATGAGACTTTACTGTAAACACAGCTGCTTTTTCTGACAGTTCTTCTACCTGGAAGTGCTTCCTATACCAAGGCTTGCTACTTCCCTAGACCAATCGGTTTTCCTTCTATTCTGGACAGCATGGAGAGAAATGTGCCACACTACCAGCATTGGACCAGTACTGCCTTCTAGTCCCAGGTATCTCTACACAAGACATAACGTTCAGCAGAAGCACAAAAGCCACAACAAAGAACGCGTCAGCGAGAAGCTGAGGAGTAGAGAAATAAATTTCTTTCCTCTCCCCAGCAGCTGTTTCTGGAACAGGCTGTCCAGAGAGGTTGTGTCGTGTCCACCTTGGAGACACCGAGAACCCAACTGAACAGAGAAGCAAGCAACCTGTTTTGAGCAGGTCTCCAGAGGTCCCTTCCAACCTCAACTGTTGTGTGATTCTCTGATCCACATGTAGACCCCTCTGTCCAGGCAGAGGTCCCCAACTACACCAGCTACAGAAACATTCACCCCGACTGCAAGCAAACTCTTCCTTCTGCTAATGCTGTTGATGAAAGCTTGTGTCTTCCCCGACCTTGAAGCTGTGTTATCTGCTTTGGCTGCAAGAAGGCGATAATAGCTCACGACAATGGCAAGAGTCAGCTCTGAGCTGGTGGAACAGGAAATCCCATTTCTCAAGCCCTTCAAAGCCTGCCAGCCTGCCTGGCACAGTTTCTCTCAGCAGCACTCAGTGAGATTACAGCACTAAAAATAACCCACACAATAAGTTGTGCATTTAGAAGAAGAAAGGACTTGCCCTCAATGTGGGTTTCCCTTCCACTTGCGGCCTCAAGTATCCCCAGACAGTTGAACTGCTAGGGTTTTGTTCTCCAAATTAAATGGGAGCTGCAGCTGTTGAAGTGGTTTTAAATCAAATAAGAAGATTAAAGGGTACAACAAAGAGCTAAGATACTTTCCAGTTTTTAAACAAGTGTCTCTCTCCCCTCCCTGTTGTTTTCTATAATAAGAAACTCGGAGCTAAATCTGCTTCCTTACCAAAACACTCTGCCCTTCTATCATTGGTTGTACACACCTGAAATGAAGCAAAGGTAGGGGGACCAGTCCTGCAGACTTCCATATGGGAAAACAATCCCCACAGGCATTCTGCTGCAGTATTTAAGAAAATGTCCAAGCCTGCTGGGTTAAATGCACTGTATGAACCAGCTGGAAAAAAGGCATACCTCCTAACAGCAGGCACCAGAATTAGCGCTACCTAGAGGCCTAACGCAAATTTTGCTGTCTTTACAAACACTTGTTTGTAGGCTAGGCCTATGCATAGCGTGAACCATTAAAGCTCAGTCATTTGTATCAGATCACTTTCATTAAAGCCAACCTGACTACTGAGGAAATTTTCATGCATCACTTGCAAGGTTTGGACAATTTGCCTTAGTGCTCTCAAACACGACAGACTTCTTTCTCAGCTCCCAAACAGACTGTACGCTGACATGTGGCAATAAGAATTACCTTCATGACTACAGGCTCAGCTGCTCATTTGATGCATATGCACAATTTATTGCTTAGGTACTGCACACATTAGGTACTGGCTCAATTACTGACAGTTCACCTTGAGCACAAATACATTTTTCATGTATGCATGTATCTAAACAAAGTTAATATCCACATACATGCAAACAAACTAGAGTCTTACACACTTGCCTTGTCTTCAATTTACACTTAGAAGGTCGTATGGTGTGTTGTTTTACCCAGAGAAAATCAGACAGATGAACGTTAAACATAGTAAGTTTTTTAGGTACTAAGACCAAAGGGCTGGACTCTCCAAGAGAACCAGAGAGCTGCAGAGCTCAGAACCACAGCAAATGAAGGACAGGTGTCACAGCTCACGGCATCTCCACAGCCATCGCCTGGTAGGGGGGTTGGATGAGGACAATAGCTACCACCTGACAGCAGAGATAATCCAATTACCTCAACCGCAGAGGCATGCCAAAATCTTGTGCTGCATTTATTGCCTGCCTTTGGATTTAAGCTACAAAACAGGAAGAGTGTTTTGCGGAGAACAGTTTAAATATAAACTCAATTCACCCAGAAGCACAGTCCCTCCTATGTACTACAGGTAATAATACAACATCATGTAGCTAGAGACTGTGTCATAACATGGCCAAACAAGAAGGCAGAGTAATGTGAGTAGGCCCTAAGCATGAGGTCCTTCACTTTGCAAACCTCTTATTTTCTTCTTATAGGTTTTGGAGACCATAATTAGCAATATTGGGGACCCTAATTGTGAATACTACTGGAGACATAAAAAGATCATATAAGTTTATGAACATTCCTGAAAACATAGAAGAGAGGGAGAAACAGCTACAGAAGCAGCATACACCTGCTGCCACATCGCCATTAAACCCCATTCCCGTTTTACCCTCCAGCCCAGCACATCCTTTCACTTTCAGAGCTGCAAATGATACACAGCTAGTTCCCAGTTCTGCGTTTCCAGTGTTGCAAAGACCAAATCCTGCAGCACTTGGGATTCTCCTCATCTTTTGATCTTTGTCAGCTTCTCCACTCCCCTCATGCTTCTGGTCCTCCCTCTCGTTCAGTTTTAGCAGACCAATAAATCCCCTGAAGACCTTAAAAACCTGGCTTTTTCCTAGATAAGAGTGTATTTTGTATGAATAACGTGCGTGATATTAAAGTGATTGCACTCCTGTCCTCCTTTGCTCCTCCAGCACACCTGTGCCCTTCCTGCATCCACAGGGGATGACATCTGCAGTGCAAGCCTTCACACCCTACCAGTGCAGCAGGTGCTAACACCAACCCCGTGAGACACTGCCTGCCAGAACCACAACCTCCCAGGAAAGTCTGCTCTGAGTCTCGCGCCCTGCTGAGACCTTATCACAGCAGGCATGTCCTTGTGAGGCACCTCCTCTGTCACCCCTGTCTGGACAGCTTCAGAGCTTTTTCAACATCTGCACTACTCCAACACAGAGCTCCAGAGGCTGATGAACACATCTGTGCAAGATGCCACAGGCCAAAACCATCCCCATGACACCCCTGAAAGATGGTAGCTACTGCGATGCTCCCAGCATTTCTGATGCACCCTTTTCCTACCAGTGTACGCACCCTCCCTGCACACTGCTTTTCACAGGATTGCCCAGTGGGACAAACTGCCGCCTGCAGGCCTGGGAAACAAACCTGTGGGGAGCAACTCCAGTGGCACCCCGTGGAGATGGGCTACATCCTCAAATGGCGGCCACAACAAGGCGGTGGTGACTATTCCTCTTGCTTACTCTAACAGGGCCTGCAAAAGGGCACGACACGTTGCCCTCCTGGGGTGCCAGCTGCCGGGGGCAAGTCTGTCACGGTGGAAGGCTTCACAGGTCGCGCCGACCGGCCCCCCCCAGGCACAGCCCCGCCACCCTCGCCTCGCAGCAGCTCCCCCGCGGCCGGGGCGGCACGACAGAACCTTCCAGACAGCGCCTGGCCGCGACGCCCTTCCCGCTCGCCCGGCACCAGCGCTGCCCCGGCCCGGCCCGGCGCCGTCCCGCCCTCTCCCGCCGGCCCTCCCTGCTCTGCTCCCCGCCGCTGCCCCCCCGGCGGTGCCGGGCCNTCTGTCGCGGCCTTGCAGGGCGCGGGCTGGGAGGGGACGCTGCCGGAGGCCCGAATGCCCACCTGGATGGCGCTGCAGAACAGACCTGCCGTGGGCTTGGGCCTGCCGCTTTTACCCCAGCCGTGCAGGGAAGTACCCACGCAGGTCTCTGGGCGCGCATCAACCAAACCTGTGACACCAAGAGGCGAATTGCCAGGCTCTGGTGGTAATCTGGAAGAAGTTACAAATCCAGCATAAAAGTGAATGCCCAAAAGCTGAGAGACGTGTGACAGGCCAGCAGCCATGCGAACCGACCGACCAGCAAAAAAAACCCCAAACCCAATGTAAGCCAGGGACATACCTGATAAGCTTTTTCAAATATATGTGATTGAGGGTGTTTCAGGCAGGAAGGGTGGAGAGATCCTTCCTATGCTAAATCTGGAAGCAACGTGAGAAGCTCAGGTTAGAGATGAGAATGATCACAAGGAGCAACAGTTTTTGGTGCAGTGGTTTCCATCCAGATCAGAGCTAGGGTGTGTGTGATTGCTTTGTAATTCGGATTAATCTTTTTCAACACGATACTGTGGAAAACGAGGCCTACAGGGTTGCGCTGTTCTTGTACGTGGTGTGTCTATGCTGTGAGGGTGGAGCACACTGGATGCAGCACTACAGACCCCAGCGCTGCGAGGAGACAGCATGAATTCCATGGCCGGGAGGATGCTGCCTTACGTGCTGGCCATCTTCAGCTCCTTCGGTGTGGAAAGCCGTGACGCAATACTTACTAGGTCTGGCACTGGTGAGAAGAAGTTCATTTTCATGGACATAAACAGGACACTCAACAGCTAGTATCTTTACTGAATGAATTTATTGGTTTTTGAACTAAAGTTGCTCACAGTTATTTAACAAGGGATACATCAGATTTTTTTGTCCATTTTAAACCATTAAATAATGTCAGTTTGTGTCTGTATATGTGTGTGTGCGCGCGTGTGTGTCTTCAAAGTACAAAATAGGAAGGATAACAAGAGGTATTGCTTTCATTTATTCTTATATCTTGTGTAAGTAATCCCCTTCCTGCTTGTACCACATGGGTTTTGCTGATATAGGTATTTTTAAAGTATTATTATTATTTTGTATTGAAATCCCAGCCTTTTGTAGAGGTACAATGTAACAGAAGCATCAAAATCTATACACAAGGGAAGAGAAAAGAGGGAAAAGAAGGATGGGGGTGATGGGAGGGGAGCTCGGAGGAGAAGTAGAGAGAGGGCGGAGGCAGGAAAGACAACGAAAGCAAAAGAGACTAATTTACAGCAATGTCATGCAATTAAAACTGCCCCCCTCTCCTGCACCCTTGCCTCCCCCCCTCCCCAGCCATCACTCCCTGGTGTCTGACATGCACACAGCAATACGAGAGAGAAAAGTTTAAGGATAGGGAAAATAAATAAATAAATAAAACAAAACAAAACAAAAAAATCCCTCCCATTTGGGGGAATGGGGAAATGGGGCAGAAGTCAAAGGTCTTTGCCCCAGTTGTGTCTTTAAAAATTCTTTTTAATCTTCAAACCTATGTACAAGTAAAACTGGTCCAAGAAGGGGAAAAATGATTAAAAAACCCAACAACGACAACAACAACAAAAAAGAACTCATCCAACATTATCATTAAAAAAAAATCTTGCGATACAACATACACCCATAGGAACCCAACGAGCAGCAATCGAAGGTCATAAAAATGCTGAACACTAATGCTAAGCCTACATTCTTAAAATCTCAGTCAAGAAGTACTTCTCACTGTGTTTTGTCTTCCACGCATAAAACCATGGTTTTTTTGTTTGTTTAACCTTTGAGCTTGGGCCAAAATAAGTTACACTTGGTCACATAACTCTTAAGGAGGAGGAAAAAAGGCAGCGATTCTTCTTTCTCAAAGTCATGAGCTGAACGCTTACAGGGTTCTTTGTCTTTTTTCCCCCTCCTCCCCAAAATAAATAAGAATCAATGTTGCCTCTACGCAGTTATTAAACAGAAGATATATCTAACAGCTTATTTTTTTAAATATATATATGTATATATAAATAACCGAGACCTAATAACTGAAACACAAAAGAAAAAAAAGGTCCCCATCCACCCAATCCCACCCTCCTCCCCTTCAAAAAAACCAAACCAAACCAAAACAAAAACTTTATAAAAATATCTTGCAGTAATTTTTAAAGTTTACAGTAGCTTCGTGATTAAGTCTCCCATTGCCCTGACTCCACCTTGTCTTGCTCTGATGAACTAAGTGCCAGTAATTTGCACACACACACACACAGGAAATAAAACCCAAGATAAGTCTCTTTTCTTCCTCCTCTTCATCGTCTTTTTTTTTCTTTTCTTTNTCATTTTTTTTTTTTTTTTTTTTTTTTTTTTTTTTTTTTAGAAAAAAATCACCCAAGCCAACAAATGAAACTGGTAACTTAAAGAAATAATAATACTGATACCAATGCAGCACTAGCAACACAACAATTGCCTCTAAATGCAGGGTGTGGTGGAGGATCCAGCTGGTCGAAGAAGGTCCCAGCGCGGTGGCACAGTGGCAGGGAGTTGACAGGTGGGGAGGAAGGTGTTGAAGGAGGAGCAGCAGTAGCAGCAGCGGCAACTGTGCCTGGTGGCAGGAGAGACAGTCCTTGGCAGAGTCTTGTCCCTCTTCTTTGCTACCAGAAGTTGCCTTTTCCCTAAGTTTTAATGTTTTGTTTCTATGTGTTTATTCATTGAACCCCCTCTCCCTCCTAAGTTTACTCCTTTCCCCTTCCAGCAGGTCAAAAAGCAAAATGATACAGTATAAAAAAAACAATTGTTTTGTATATATATGTATGTATGTATGTATATTTATATATAAATATACACACATATATACATGTATATTTAAAAAAGGGGGCAAAAGAAAAGGAAAAGGTGGTGGGGAGAAAAAGAAGGTTAAGAAAATCCCATGATGAAGCTCCCCAATATTGTCTTGGTTCAACGCTTAGTTTTGAGTTGCTCCTGGCTGGTTTCTGATGAGAACGCGCTCTGGATTCATGAAACACTGCACTCCTGCTATGCCCATCTCCTTCCCCACACCCTCCCCCTCCAGGCTGAGTTCACCTGCGCGGACAGAAGTTGCCAAGGGTAAAGGTTTCACTCCAACAATTTGCAACCTCCTTTCAGCCCAGACTCTGCAATCCCATAAGTGAGCAGATCTCTCTTGTGGAGCACCAAAAAAGAAAAAGGGGAGGGGAGGGGGGGAAAGGCGTGCATTGGGGAGGTGTTTGGGGAGAAGT